>JAHWFP010138309.1:0-12065 GCA_023313725.1 Lithobius niger | reverse complement strand
TATGCAAAATAAGATTAATAAGCAAACACATTTCCAGCAAGCTCTAACACTCGCTCACTATTTGGCTAATGTTATGACTCCGTCTGTTATGGGCAAAGACTTACGGAAGAGGGAAACGACTCTGGGATCGATTAATTGGACTATGAAAATTTATCCAAATATAGTTCCAGTGCTCATTAAATATAAACATAAAGCCAAACCATTCTCTCAATATATGTTCAGCCAAAACGTTGTCGGTTCGGTGTAGCCACTAGATGGTGAACTTCACAGTAGGACAAAGTGGACCAGGAGGTGATCGATGTAGCAGAACAGTTACACACTGCAACTGCCTCCACTGCACATGTGGAAAGGACTGATGCAATGCAAATTCGAAATTGTTTAGGCTTAGTCAAAGCTGCCATTTTAGTGTTTTTGTTTAAATTCATGAATCAAAAGCATTACAGCAAACTAAACAAAAGTGTCTTTGACTAATAGCAATTAGCAAATAACAAGACCCAATTATTCGTGAAAATTTGAAGATATTTTGAGTATTAAAGCCAACCAAGTTCCCATAATTACTGTTAAAGCTACATTGAGCATGAAACTATGGCCTAGTAAGCTGTCATTTAGGCTACTTACTTTTTGTAGCAGCTAACTTTGAGTATGATACAATAGCCGACTACTACTAAGTTCTTGTAATTACTGTAGAATCAATCTTGAGTATGAAACAACAGCCTACTAAGTTGCTATAATTACAGTACTGTTGAAAATGTTACGAGTAGGCCTATAAAACAATATCCTACTTGTACTAAGTTCTTACAATATTACCGTTGAAGTTTGAGTAGGCTACAAAACAATAGTCTACTTAACCCTCATAAATACTGTTGAAGCTTTTTGAATACTATTAAAATAATTTTCAAGTTATTTTTGTGTATGACGTCCCACAAATTTTAAATAATATGTAGGCCTACTCAAGTTTTGGAAAAAATTTGATTAAATCAAAAAAATCATTGATTTAAATAAAAAAAACGACAATTTTAACTTATCCTAAAATCCTAAAATACTTCTAGTATGTGCTAAAATCGTTTTCGATTTGCTTTTCTACCCGATTTTTTAAACCCCTTTAAAGTTTAAAACACCTGCAACACTTGCAATGCAATGAGGTTAGCCTATCTGCCACTTGGTGCGCAACAATCAATGCCTCCAACAAGCCAGCGCCAGCCCAACAATGACAGTTCGTTTTCCGGAACCCACAACTCAACACTACCAGGGTTCAGCGAAGCAGGGAGGCTGGGCGGGTTCTACTAGAGGTAAGTATTTTAGGATAGTAAAAACTAATTTTAATCAAGTTAAAATTGTCGTTTCTTACTGTCTGTAAAATACTAACCTCTAGTATGTGCTGAATTTGTCCAATAGGCCGGTGGGACAGCACGAACCCTGCTAACTCTCGTTGCATTGCACTCCACACCAACAATACGGTACACATCACATTTCAAACACTGCCAGCAAAGAACATTTACCCATCTCAGCACTTGTCTCGGGCGAGGTCCTCAGCCATGGACTGCGATCCACACTGGTATTGCCACCGGGCAACAGTGACGACAACTGTCCATCTTTCCACTGTGTACCGTCCACTGTGTACAAGGTGCATATCCCCACAACTTCTTCACCAGGAAAAAGTTCATGTGGGCCAACCCCTCAACACTCCTCGTGTCGGGTTGGAATCTCTCCAGTATGCACTTTAACAGGAAGCTTTCCACCATTGCAACACCAAACACTGCCACGTGACGTGTTACCTGAACTTCACTGCCTTTGCCCACCTTCTCTCTCCCATTTAGAGAAAGTTCCAGCGGGCATGATGACACCGCAACACTCTTGTGTTGTGTCATCTCCTTTCCACTGTGTACACAAACTTCACTCACTCCCAATAACACTTTCAGCCGCCACATGAGGATGCTCCAGACCACTCCCACTCGCCGCATCTGTATCACGAAGATAATGGGCGATAAATGTGTTCTCGTTGGTCCAAGAGCAGGCAGCTACCACATCATTAAGCGGGGTGCCAGACGCGAAGGCCCAAGACGCAGCCAAAGCTCTCAACGCATGGGCCCCTCACATTCCCAGGGATGTCCAGATGGTCCAGTCCGTGCTCATACGCTCACTTGATGACTTCACAAAACCATTTCCCTATCTTCGCTGGTGACAGTAAGGGAAGGACACCTCCAGATGCTCGATCCCGTTGCAAAAACTGCGAAGTGAGTGTAGATCCTGCGCGTCTCGAACGTCCATACTGCTCCATCAAATTGGTCCAAAGAAAAGGTGGAGAGCCTGGACCGAGCCTTGGGTCCACTCCGTACCCCCTGGATGAACCACTGGCTTCAATGCCTTAATCACCAAAGGCAAAGGCAATCTGGTCTTTGATTCTTCGCACGGAACCCAGCTGGAAATCCAACGACACGGATGACCAGTCTCGAGCAAAACAGATGTTCTTGCCATCTCTCACCAGAGCAGCTAGCTCGGTCTGCAGAGCCGCCGAAGCCAGAGCCACCAAGAAAAGAGTCCTCTGTGACAGTAGAAGCAATGGAGCTGAGCAAAGAGCTCCGTAAGGCACCAACTCCAGACCGGCCAACACCAAGGGCAAGTTCCAGATGCGTAGAACAACTGTAAGGCCTCGATCTTGCATTCCAAAACGCCCGGACCAGGCGTGAAACATGTTTACTGGCCACAAGCTTCTTACTGCCCAGGATCGACAAAACAGAGTAGATGGACCCTGTACCCCTTGATGGCAGTCGGGGACAAGCCCTTAGCGAAAGGTTCCTTCAAGTAGGACGTCAAAGCGGCTTCGGTAGGGTCCATTGGATCACATCTCTTCTTCAGGCACCAGAATGCCAAACCTTCCACTTGGCCTCACCTTTCTTCTTCGTCGACGAATGGAGGCACCCTACATCCGCTTTGAGGCCTCTGTGGTAAAACCCTCTCCTTCCAAATTCCTCACCACAGTCTCCACCCATGAAGATGAAGCATAGCGGGACAAGGGTGGGTCGCCCCATCTCCGTGCCTGGTCAGAATGGAGTCCGAGATGGGTAGAGGAAGTGGGTCCTCCTTCCACAGTTCCACTAAGTCAGGAAACCATGACGCAGCTGGTCAGAGTGGTGTCACCAATATGTATACTCCCGACGACTTGCGAAGTTTGTTCCAAGATGCTTGCAGAAGCGAGGGAAACAGGTAGCTGACAGGCCTGCTCAGTCGATGGTTAGCGCGTCCGTTCCCCACATCATCGAGTCAGTTGTAGCGAGTCGCAAAAAGGCCCACCCAGGGCTTTCCCCACGTCAATAATGAACCCTGGCACAGGCTGGGATCGAATCTTCATTTCGTTGTGGGAGTTCTCTGACGTGACAACTTGTCTGCTAGATTATGGAGCTTCTCTGCTACATGATGCACACGCAGGTTGAGATGCAGGGCTTCGCGCAGTCGAAACAGCCGGGAGGTCTCTTCCATCATCAACCAGGAACGAGTCCTTCCTCCTATCATGACGTGAGCCATCGCCTTGTGTTGTGCGTCATAGCCATCCCCGCCTATCACCGTGTTCCCACACAAAACTCATTCCCTGGCCTGCACCGCCAGACGTTTTGCTCGCCTCTCCAGAACATTGATGAGTAACTGGCATTCCTCATCTGACCACACTCCCGCCGTCATGAGACCCTCGAAGTGCGCCCCCCCCCCCTCAGCCTGTGGAGGATGCGTCCGTGAAGAGAAGCCCAAACGGCGTTGGGTCCTGAATCGGCACTCTCCGGCAGGTGTTGAGGGGGTCACCCCACCACAGAATGGTATCCACCTGCAAACTGTCCAGAGAAATCACATCCCACCAGGACGACGAGGTTGCCACTCCTGGTTCCTGAACCAATGCATCGGCCTGACCTTCCATTCCCCTAAAGGAACCAGCTCGGCGCAGGAATCGACGACACCTATTACTGACGCCAGGTCCACTGACGTAATCTCGGTGGCTAGCTGCACCCTCTCCATCCGATCCAGTTACCTCTCTACCTGTTCCTGCGATGGCCAACCCGTGAACTCGTCCGTATCGAACTGAGCGCCGAGGAACACAAACTGCCTGCACGGCACCAGCCTAGGCATTTCCAACGGGACGCCTTGACCCAGAGCCTTGAAGACACGTGGCCAATTGCCACCTGAGTGCTTCCTCCGACTGATGGCGGAGAAACCAAACGCCGATATAGGCATGGGCTACAATGTCCCGACGATGTAGAAACCCCCAACCCAGGCAAAGCACTGCCGCGAAGACATGAGATCTGGTTGCAATCCGAAAAGGCAGGACACGAAACTGGTACAAATGACCTCCTACAAAATGGCGAAACAGATGCCGAATTCCCTGGTGCAACGGACCATGCATGCATGCATCCTCGAATTAGATGGCAATCGTAAAAACGGTTGGCTGCATCGCTTCTCTGACCGACCGAATCGTCTCCATCTTGAATACGCTGCTTCTCTAGATATTGGTTCAGCTTTCTGAGGCTGGAGTAAGCGCTGGTTCAGACACAAAAAAGCGGCGAATGTTCTCTGCCTACAGCGGAGAGAGTGAACATGCCGTCGGTGATGAGCTCCCAGTTGTCAACACAGGGACGAAACCTCCCCCCCCCCCACCTGCTAGAGAAGTGGAGGAAGGTGAGGGGGGAAAACATCCATACCGGCTCCTGAGGGGACGACCCCGGGAGGCACCCATCCACGATGTGAGAATCCACGGAAAACGTCCCCTGCCTTGAAAAAGGGGGTGACCCCTGGAACATGCAAAGTGCTGCTGTGACGTGGAGAAATCCATGCAATGTAAAGAAGGCTTGAGTTCTTCACCCGATTTGAGAGGATACCTCAACTCAAACTATCAACAACCTGAGGGAAACTTCGTTTACGGTAACGAACACTTTTTTTTTCTCGGCACCCTGGCCGTGAAAAAATTCCTTCTAGAACTTCCACAGCATCCTTAAGAAAAACGCACGAAACGAAGCCGTAAAATCACCGTAGCGCACGAGACGCCATTTTCGCCACTTGTAAAAATTTGTATATGCTTTTATTTTCACTTAGGCATAAAGCCGAAAACATTAGTTTAGTGTTTGTAGGGGAGGAACTTCCTCTACGAAGGTACTTAACCTCACAAAATAATTGTACAGATACTTTGTTTTGATATTTCTTAAGTAGATTTAAGGTGACGATAGAAGATGCACTTGAGAAATGTCCAACATCCAAAAACCCTAATTTTACGTCTATAAATATTAACTCAACTAATTAAAATGCGTTTTAGCATTCGCTGGTAACCTTAACTTTTATTTTATAATAATCTTTTAACGTAATCTTTTGCCATCCCAACTCCGGAGCTTAGGCAACATTTTATCTTACGAATTTTCCCGTACACGTCTTTTCTGTTTATACTTAGTTGTTCCTAGCAAAACCGACTTGGCTTTCAATTTCCCAAAGTAAACCTGGCTTCCCAATGTTAATAACCGAATTTATTGAGATCATTCTTTCAATAGTCGCGATGCTTAACATCGTGGTCAAATAAGAAAACAATCCGTAGTAATTAAAGGCCTTATTCACGTTCCAAACAATGAGTTTAACAATACCGGCCTCTCTACCACGCAGTCAATAATTGTTCCTTCAAACGGCGCCAAGCGAAAAATCCTTTGCGCTGCCGACTTTTCTATTGTTCTCAAGGCCCTCAGCCAATCAGACCTCCGTAGCTATCCTCGGCGTCCGCGCCAACTTCCGGTAATGTGTATATAACCCCAGCCCCAGGAGGCAATCGTTAGCACACGCTCAGCAGATCTCCAGATCTCCAGTAGCCAGAGGTGACTACGCCAGTCGGTATAGGAGATGTCCTGTCCGAATGTTGCCATGCCGGGCAAAGGTAGTTGGTTCGTATTAGACTAGTGTTAGTTTAGAAAATTTAATTTTGGAAACCCCATTCGAAATTTTATTTTAAACTTAACCTAACCTTAAGCTTTGAGGGAATTATGGAGGTGGAGCCATAGTCGGCATTCTAGGCCCCCATCGCCATAACGTCAGGGTTCACGGTCCCTTTCTAAAAACCAGCTTTTTTTTCCCGTGTTTATTATTATGAACTTAATCTAAACACTAAATCTGCATTTAGACGACGTATTTTCAAGGGAGCTTCCCCAAATACTAAGGATCTACAGATTTGAAGATTTGATTCTAGGTCGGACTTAGAAAACATAGTCTTGACTATTTGTGTGTAATTCCTGCGGTTTGCACCAAATAGATTTATTTCATGTAATTCCCGCGGTTTGCATGTTATAACAGGTTCCCGAGGTCCCACAAACATTTTCTAATCGAAATTGTAGTTTTTACTCCTCACCCTGTTGTGTGAAGTTTGAGTTGAATTTAATTGTAAATTCTTGTTGATTTTTCCTGTTGTAAAAATCGTCGTGCTTTAATTTAAAAGCCAATTTTCTTGTTCTGACACTAGTTGATTTTAAATGTAATTGTTTATATTTATTTGCCTTTTAATAAACCACTGAGTTTGTAAAACGCCTGTTTTTCTGCTAGTTAGACTAAATGTAGAAGTTATAGTTCTTAAGAAAACCACTTAATAATTAAACTTAGGGCTGCATTTAGAAACACCCACCTGGTGGCAGCGAATACCCCCCCTTTAAAGTTATCTAGTTAGCCTACAGTTAGGACAAATGACTCTCTGTTACCCATGCTGGGCCAGTAGCATACGTGTGCTGTTTTCCGTAAAAGTAAAAACCGCCACCGAACTAGAAGTTCAAAACCACATTGATGTCGGAGAAGTTACAAGCACCTTGAGAATCGTAGCTTCGGCCGCTACAGCAACGTGCGTTGTGGAAAACGCTTGCAGGCATGAACCTGAGAACGAGGGAGGATGTGTTCTCTGCTCAAACACAAAATGCCGTGCAGTGTTAGCAAATTTTCGGTCCCTTGGAAGGGAATCGACGTTCTGACGTTTTCAAACCTAGATGTAAACCGAACACCACCATTACCTCCCAAAACGGTGTCTGGGCCTCAGACAAGAACGAAAAAGCCCCCACCAGACCAATATGCAGCCGGGGTTAGCAAAGTACAGGGGTGGGGACTCGATGCGCAAGTAGACAAAAAAGTTGACCTGACATTGCAAAAGTGGACGACTCCGTTTTCCAAGTTAACCGACACTCGACGTCGTTCTAAGATAAGACCTGAATGTAATTTCAACTCAAAGAGATGAACCGAGTTTTCATTCAGAATTAGTAAATGGTTCCAACCCAGCCACCCGCAAGGAGCGAGGTCGGGGGAGGGGGGGGGGGCGTCCGGGTTAACCTCCTACAGAATCTTGCGTCTTTGAAGTTGATAAACAAAACAGCAGAAAACTTGGCCAGCAAAAGGCGACAAAAGGGTGCATTCTGCAGATTCCTGATATCTATTCCAAAACTCCAAACGTTTTACTAATAGGCCTCACACTGTACAACAAATGCTGTAGTGCAACCGTGGTTAAATGCCCTTATCCAGCCACAGACTCGCATACAAAATCAATTTCAACCATTTGTGCAGCACTTCTAACACCTCATTTTCGTCCCAAAATCACATCAAAACCGTGTAAAACTACATGGCCACCACTGGCAACCGCAGGGTGAATGTCCTGAGGGGTTTTATTCATTATTTTCACATGAACACGCGAACAAAATGAAATTTCAGGCAAGGAACACGAAACGCCGGATTCCCTGGCCAAAAGCAAAAAGAACAGAGCAAACATTACACACGTCTGCCTTGTCCCATACCCGAAAACGAAGTGTCATTGTTGGGCCGGCGCTGGCTTGTTGGAGGCAACGATTGTTGCGTACCAAGTGGCAGATAGGCTAACCTCATTGCATTGCAAGTGTTGCAGGTGTTTTAAACTTTAAAGGGGTTTAAAAAAATCGGGTAGAAAAGCAAATCGAAAACGATTTTAGCACATACTAGAGGTTAGTATTTTACAGATAGTAAGAAATCGATTATTTGGATTTTTTGCAAAAAATCATGATTTTTCCCAGCCCTGCTGGCAGGGAAGCCAACTTTCAATCTAAGGGAATAAGAGCTCCAAAATGAGGGAACTGCTAAATAAAAAACAGGTAATGTATATTATCGTATAGGCAATAAAAACTAAAATTAGACAGGTTCAGGCCCTGGTATTTTAGTCTTTTTACCTGTGGTAAAGAATGATATAAAAAAATCACGTGTGGAACCCCTGACAAATTGTTGATGCAATCTGCTGAATTAGTAATTTCCTCCCTTATGTGTTTGTTTTTGTAGATCCCAATCTCTTCTAAACTAATCCTTGGTAATGTGGCCAATTTGGATGGTGTGTGCTTTTGCATGTTGAATTTTTATATAAATTTGTGTGTTATAATGTATATATGTGTGTAAGTTTTGTATAATTTATGTTGAATTTTAGGGTCTAAATGTAAAGAATATCTTTCTGGAGGGATCATTTGTAGGAGATCAGAAAGAAGTTGTGCTGAAAGTATGTAATTGCTAATTATCTTTAATGCATTGCAATATCATTTTTTTTGTAAACTGTTACTAAAATCATTTCTCTTTTGGCAGGTTATTAAATTTCAAATTCCGGAATTTGTGCCTGTTTATCCAGAAATTCTTGCTGGTTATTGTTGCGACTTATTGCGAGAATTGAATTTGACATCTTGTGAGGTAACCTGATTGTGCAGTTATTATTCTCATTGTTGATCTCCAAATGGGTTCTACTTTAAGACTTTAATTAAGTGACGGTTGCAAACAACCTTTTCTCATTCACATGTTTATGCTAGAATTAACAGGAATTCGGAGTACCAAATGTACGTACACATAAACATAATTACAAGGCATTGACTCTAAAAAGATGTTTGCTTGGCCTTCAAGCTTAATTGGAAATACAAATTGCAAACCACTCGTAAAACGAGTCTGTGCAAACACAGTTTCGTTCGCTAGAAAAGGATCCGGAACAACAATTCCACGATGGAACTTTGTTTCTAGTGTAGCGGCGCTTACAGGGTCTTGAGGTGCCTACTGTCTCTAGCACCGACATCTGGCGTACATGTGGTTAACGTAGAATAAATCATAAGTGGCGGTTTTTACTTTGTTGTGAAAACAGCATAGCGTGTGTACTGCACAGTTAGGAGAAGAGCGTCAACGTCCTAACTAAACTTTTATGACCTATCTATCACGGTTTACTGCCACCACGATGGGTAGTTAATTTAATTGCCTACTTCGGAGTTAAAATAATGTCAAAATTTGTTGTTCAAAACAACTTTCTTTTCTGTTTTAATAAAACATGACAAGATTTTTACACACGGAGTAACTAGTTGGTTACAAAAATAAAACTGGGGCTTTACAATTAAAAGCACACGATTTACAATTAAATCGACATTGAACTTAAAGTTAAAGTTCACAATACAATTTGGATTAGAAAAAGTCGGAGTGAGTTATCGCAACTCTCTAAGTTACAAACATGACCCTTGCAGAATGTAAAATAGTCTTTGAAAGCTTTAGCAACTCTTGCACTAAAGTCAATCAATCAATCACACTGAATCAAGATTAGTGTTACAAGGAAAACTACCTTTTTGAAAACTCCTGCTTCAACAATAACACATGCTAGATCTCGGTGATCTTAGATTATTTAATGAACACTGAGTTCATAAACAAAGAAAAAAAGCCGGTTTTTAGGAAGGGGACCTTAAACCCTTAAATCATGGGTGCCCTAAACCAAAATGCCGATTGCGTTTGGCTACCCACAAATTCCCTCAAATGCTAGAAGTTAAGTTTATATTTTAAGACTAAAAATTTAGAAATTCTGTTCTAGAAATTAAATTTCAATAAACTAGTTACCCTTTGAACCACTACCTTGCCCGGCATGGCAACCATCGGACTGGACATCTCTGCTCCGACCGCCGTAGTGACCTCTAGCCTCTGAGTCCATGAGCTATGCTAACGAAAATCTCCCTCAGGTTGATTATATACCTGCTGCCTGCCTGCAGGTAGGAGGGAAACCGCAGACCTGTAGGAGAGCGACGGAGGGGGGGTGTGAGGTAGAGGAGTGACTGACCAAAACCGGCCGAGCTGGCACTACCGGAAGTCGGCCATGACAGCGCGGACGGCTAGGGTAGCCTTGCACTCTGATTGGTGGGGGGAAAAAATACTGAGTTCGGATTGGAAGGAGCTTGGATGGCAAAGGGATTTGCCGACTTTGGGTATTTTTAGAGGCCGTGGCTTGAGTAGTGCATTGAGTTAAACTCATAACAACGTGAAATAGGCCTATACATTTTTTTATAAAAACTACAATGTTATGCATTGCAACTATTGAAGGAAGGGGGGGGGGGACGAAGTTTGCTGCTCAAAGTTAAAATAAACTGTTATTAATTGAAGGCAAAGGCTTTACTGTGCATTCGGAATTGAGATCACTATGGTCGGAGCCCTGAAATAAAAATACAAGATACACACTAAAATGTTCGGTAAAATAATCGCAGTTGTGTTGCCATTTTGAACAAGGTAGGGTTCATGAGCCTAGGCAAAAGATTAAATAAACCAGCTTGTGTTTTTAAAATGCTATTAACGCATAAAAATTTAAATGTATTATTGCAGCCGCAAATAACGCTAGTGTAGTCAAAGTTTTCATAGTTGCTAAAATCGTCACCTTAGTAAAATAGAAACATTGAAGACGTAATAAACATGTAAACTAGCACAGCACTAAGCTAGTCGGCTTTATGCCTGGAAATAAATTCAAGAAGTACAATTTACATGTTTGTTTTTATGAAAATGGCGACGGGAATTGAGTGCGTCGGCGCTCAGTTTGAGCACTTTTTTAAATTGAGTTGTAGACCAAAGTATGGCGAATTTTGGAGTTCTGTTTTCGTAGGATCACAGCAAAAGTTCGGGTTTATTAAGAGCTGCAAACAGGAGTCGAAGTCCATTTTCCTTCGAGATAGGAATTTTTAAAGTTGGAGGTGGAAAAATAGGCGTCCCCGAGTTGTTGATGGTTGGTGTCGGATCTCCTAACCAATCGACAGGAATTTTAGGCCTCATGCCTTTACACTAGTTGCCGTGAAAATATACTTTACCTTTTTTAAAGCATTCTCTTCTCCTAATGCTGTGTTATCTAGAGAAATTAAATCGAAGATATCCTTCCGCGTCGCTACCAGCTGCGCATCCTACTGCGCAGCCTCCTCATATATAAACCGAAGCGGAGCTGCAAGCTCACCTTTTCTTCTCTACGCGCACGCTGGTAACATCGCTCCGACCACTGTTCCCTATTACCCAATTGTACTTGGTAACTTGATACTTACCATTTGAACTGATGAATCCATGAGATCATGAACCTTCGTGCTAAAGCCTAAGTGTGGTGTAACGTTTCATCTTGCGAGCAAGTTCCTTGCTGAGGGATTTTAAGTCCTGGATTGGCCACAGGGTACCGAGGACGAAGTTGCCGTGTCGCATGGTTGAGGGGGAATCGAGAGTTCAGGCAGGAACGGATTCCCAACAGATAACCGGGAATCGAGGGAATCGTGATCCGCTAGGAGTTCTAAAACTTCAAAATTGTCGCATCACGGCTGTGCCAGGGAACCGGGAAAGCGGATCGCGGCGGGTGAACCGATGAGTCGTTAGTAGGAATACCCTTTGCCCGTAACATGACGGTAATCGGGAAAGGGGTAATCGGGAATCAGGATGAGGTTGACTACCGGAACCGGCGAAGAAGATACTGTGTCCACAGGTGGATGGGGAACCGAAAGTTCGGACAGGAACGGGTTCCCTAGTGGTAATTGGGAATCGAGTGGTTCAGGTTCCGTTTTGAGTCGCAAGACCCAAACAATACTTGGGTTTGATTGTGATAAGGGAACCGGAGATGCAGAACGAGGATGACGCTCCGACCACTGTTCCTGATTACCAGGCAATAGTTCCTCGATTCCCCGTTCCCGGTCACCACCATGACTTGAGTCAAAGGTACTCTTAAGGAAGAAGTAGGTTAGGGGGACAATCGGCTACGTAAATTAAGCCACTCGGAAAAGCTAAATTCGCTAATTCCTGGTTTTTCGGACATG
>JAHWFP010138307.1:0-14008 GCA_023313725.1 Lithobius niger | reverse complement strand
TTTTACTGTAAAATTATTTTTCTTGCTGTATGTAATCTATGGCTTCATAAAAAGTTAGAAAATAGCGAATAAAAAGTTATTTCAAGGATTTGTACGGCTCCCCCACCCCCTTCTTTAGGCCAGTACGGTAGAGAAGTTCAGGGAGGTTGTTTGATTTTAGGGAGCACGAACTCAGCACAAATACCAAACTGTCCGTATTATCCGTATTAATAATGTTGTTGGCTAAAGCCTGCTGGAAAACACTTGTTTCTTAGCCTAATCCACCGTTTGAGAGACGACGTAAATATCTTAAGAGGGAGTGCAACACCTTTGGTTATCTCAATTCTGACTACTAGATGGCGCCAGCGTCTACAACGTATTTCAGTTACGATCTTATTTCCACTTTTTCTCAGTTATTTTCCAACAGAATAGTGTCAAACTTGTTTCTAATGAAAGAGAATCGAATTACCTAGCGAGGTGTGGAGGCAAAATTATCTAAAATATATTTTTGTACTTTGGAGCAATATTTTAAGGTTGGCTGATTGAAAGATAAATAAAAACTGTAAACGTACTTTCCATCTGATATCTATGAATTAAGTACTTTTCTTCATTAAAAAAGTGTAACCGATTTAAAATTAAACAACAAAACACCATAAAATGCAGGTGTAGTTTGAAAAAGTCGTACCTACTCTAATCGGATTCGAACGCAGAACGGGTGTTAAATGTGACGAGGCATGCTCACAAAGAAGGGCTGGATAGCAGTTCCAGCGCTCGTAAAATCTGTGCGTTCGGAAATCTGAGACAAATGACGTTTCACACGCGATCGACGTAAAACTGTCCTTAGTATTGCAGTTAGATGTCGTTGTGCTTCCATATATATTGACTTAGATAGCGATCCATTGCTCTAATACTTCTCCTAAACTAATATACAACAACTGCAGCAGAAATTTCATTTGTAACTGTAAAATTGACAAAAAAAAAATATATCTGGAATTTGTAACACAGGTTGTCTATTGTAATCGGATTAGAACGAAAAAGTGAGTATGAGGCGGGGTGTTCTACAAATCAAAAAATGGCAGAGTAGTAGTCCCATATATAAATTACACAATTCCCGCGGCTCTTTTTGCGTGAGTGGCTTTCGCGATCCTTTTAGACGATATGGATTTATTTGTCCTTTTGTCCTTCGCCTTTTTTTCCCGTTCTCATATTTCCTGCGATATTTTGCTCTGTAGTTCATTCTCCCTGGTTTTAGGGACCAGTCAATATTTTCGAAAGGGGGGAATCAAATCTGTGATCAGGCCCGGAATGGCAGCCCTGGGACCCAAGTGCCATGACGTTAACAAGGCCCCCAACAGAATGCTGGGGGGGGGGGGGGGGGTGTAGGTGAAATTATTCGAGCTTATGAGACCCGGTCATTATTTATGGCCGGGAGGAGGGGACGGACAAAATGAAAATGTAACTATCATATTTTTCAATCTCCCTCCCCCCCCCCCTTCCAAAACCCTGACAAAATCTTAACCTCCCCATTCAAGGTCAAAAATGTTGTGACCCTCCTGAGCCAAGGAACCAGAAGGTAAGGCATTTCTAGAAAGTGTACGAAAAAAAATTACAGCAGTATTACTGACAACTTCAAAACCGCGGGTAAACACTCACATCATGGGGGTTCCCCCAGAAGTTGAGGCGTTTTTAGAAGTTTTAACTGCTGAAAGTGTTATTATCGAGGTTCAAAAGTTGACCCCCCCCCCGCCCCCCCCACCGGGGGGGGCCGGGACTTAATGCTGTCTTTATAGTTCAGTCATTTGTAGAGAGCTATAAAATGACTAGTTTTTAAGGGCAACCAAGAAATTGCAAAGAGAAAAAAATTAAACTGCAGCAGAAATTTCATTTGTAACTGTAAACTCGAAAAAGGCCCCCTTACAAATTTACGGGAGGGCCCATGTGCGATTGGCAACCTGGCACTATGGCCAGTCCTGGCCTACGTGTGATCGGATAGCCGTTTTGCCGAATTCTAATCAGTGTCTTAATTTATGGCTAAACGGGAATTTCCATTTCGCCGACTCCTGTTTTGGCTAATTACAAATTTCTACCAGTTAGGAATCCTTCTTTAATCTCAGCGATACTACATTTATAGAGTATTTTGATTTCGCGACATGGGATTCGGCGAAACGGGAATTCCTATTTCGCCGCATTTGAATCATGGCTGAACTTTCGGTGAAATGGAAAGACAGTGTGATCCACAAAGTTTCGTTGCCCCACTCGCCAATCCAATGGCCCCATTTACGCTTCCCCACATTCAAGTGAAAAAAGAAGCCCCCCCCCCCCCCTACTCACCCCGCCAGCCCTACCGTAAACCCATCGTGGGCTTGCCAGACACCTTATTGTCTAACTGAAATTTGTTTAGGTTTTGTTCAGGATTTGTTGTTTTCGGTTGCGAGATAAAATAAAACAATGCAAAAAAACACACACAAAAAAAAAACCGCCCCTTTCTCTAAACAAAGTACTACAAAGACAATCCAAACCCACACAAAAAAAAAGATTCCATGACCTTGTATCAGACAGAAAACCCATCAGGTCGAAATGAGCGAAGATCTATCTGATAGAAAATGTCTGCACCCGTCACATAGAATTGTACCCATCAGATGGAAATTTCTCCCAATCAGATAAAGGTTTTATTTTCCCGTCGGATAGAATTGTTTTTTTTATCTGATAAAATAAAATTCTGGCTATTGAATCGGTAGAGGCTCAATCACAAAGCTGGAGCATGTTTTTTGTATGCTTGCATGTTTTGTTCTGTCTGGCGCAACTAATATTTTGTGCTGAGAACTGTGAACCAGTCCGTTACGTGGCTAAACGGCAAAGGAAATCCAGGAAAATAAAACCAAATAAAGAAAATCTAGAGGATAAAAAATCCAAGGGAAAAAATCCAAAGGAAGAAAGTAATCCACGGAATAGCTCTTTATTTCTAGCTTACTATTTTATTAGTGAGGTAAACCTGTATTTCGATGCAGTGGTACGAAACTAAAACAAAGTATTACAAAGAAGGAAATTTGCGCACAGCATCGCCCTCCACAGTTCTGACTGCATACTGCCAGTGGTTTATTCTTGGTGTATTCCAGAAGTGAGTTTCCGGCAGTTCTGATTGGGGAGAGTTTAGGACGTTTATCGTTCTCATACGAAGCGCGGCTGTCTAGTGTCTAGCCCTCCGCCCCCCCCCCCCCCCCCTCGTGTAGTTTCAGGGGTGCCAGAGACAGGGAAGCGTCCGCTGGCAGCGCCGGTGGAAGGGAAGAGTCCACTGTGCCCGCTCAATGCCTTCGAGTATTCACTCTAGCCACCGCATACGTTTTTTTTTATGGCAAATGGTTTGAGTTTGGTTATATCCTTTACATTTCATAACAATTTTTAAAAACATTCCCGTTATACGGAAAACAAATCCCGTGACAAATTCAATTTTATATTAAAAATCGACTTTATTCTTAATTTCGATGGGTATGGTGTGAAATCGATTTGGTTTTCGACCCATTTTCTCCCTCAGTTGTAAAATTATGAAATTGTAGAAAAATAATCACTCCAGGTCAGGGTTATCTGACTGGCTACCCTCCTCTTTGATTTGTAGAATATCCCTCCTCACTCTTTTTTTCTTTCTAATCCGAAGTAGATTTACATATTTTTGTATTTGTTGATACGTGTTTAGTTTTGGTAATTACTGTTGTTCCCTGTACATTCCTGCAGTTTCGGTCACAACATAATGACAGTCGTAAAAACACCTAGGAAAAATAACGCCGGTGGGGAAAATAAGTACGCTAAAAGAAGCGCTTATGAAACGCGTACAAAACAAACTTAAGTCTCGGACATAAGAGAGTCGGGAAGGGGGCGAGGCTCCGCCGTCAGCCACCGTCGTGGTATAGCATTCGCGGTTGCATTTTTTCTTAGGCTACTCTACAGCGCGTTTTAAATGACGCTCTTAACATTAGTACCTACTGTGAAAGGTATTCTAATAACATAGGGGAAATTCCCTTTATGTAGAAAGCTAAATTCCCACTAGATTGAATAAAAATCCTACGCTCAGATAGAAAATATTACCGTTAGAGCGAATAAAAATACCATCAGATGGAAAAAAAAACATTCTCGTCAGTAGTATTTCCAGGTCGGATGGGTCGAGCGTTATTTTCTACTGTATCTGCTGGATTTCGATATGACGCGCCTGAACAAAAAGTTATGTCAATATTCAGCAGAGGCGCAATTACGGAATTAAAAGGGGGAGAGAGGGAGTGGGGGGGGGGGGAAACAATTAACCGGGATCGTGGAATTATCGGGGGTGGGGATGACAATTATTCTACAATGGCAACTATTCAGTCGGGAGGGTGGGACTGACAAACTATGGAGTCAGTGGGGGGGGGGGGCATATTTCCCCAGCTGGAAACAAATAATACATATAAGTAATAAATACACAGAATTTCACATAGGAATTGCAGAGTTTGCTAGCCACTGCCGCCAGTCCAATCATAATGTAACATGAAATAACCGACAAATCACAACACAAAAACTTCTGGGGACATAAGACTAATCCTCGGAAAGTGGCATGTTTTTTTTTTAACCTAGTATTATTTGCGGCATTTTCTGCCTTTATAAATCATTTTTGAAAACAAGATTTTGTTTTTATCCAGGTTTCACGTTACAAGAACATAAACATACTATTACTTTCTAGTTCTCCCACTCTTTCGGGCAACTAATGCAATCCAAGAACGGGAAAGATGGGTTTTCGGCTGCAATTATCAATGAATTATGCCACAGTTTTACGTCGATAGCATTCCATACATATATGAAACGTCATTTGGCTCAGATTTCCGAACGCACAGATCTGACGAGCGCTAGAACTGCTATCCAGCCCTTCTTTGTGAGCATGCCTCGTCACATTTAACACCCGTTCTGCGTTCGAATCCGATTAGAGTAAGCACGTTTTTTTCAAACATCACCTGCATTTTATGGTATTTTGTTGTTTAATTTTAAATCAGTTACACTTTTTTAATGAAGAAAAGGATTTAATTCATAGATATCGGAGGGAAAGTACGTTTACAGTTTTTATTTATTATTCAATCAGCCAACCTTAAAATATTGCTCCAAAGTACAAAAATATATTTTAGATAATTTTGCCTCCACATTTCGCTAGGCAATTCGATTCTCTTTCATTAGAAACAAGTTTGACGCTATTATGTTGGAAAATAACTGAGAAAAAGTGGAAATAAGATCGTAACTGAAATACGTTGTAGACGCTGGCGCCATCTAGTAGTCAGAATTGAGATAACCAAAGGAGTTGTACTCCCTCTTAAGCGTTTTTTAATACTAATATCCATTATTATTTTTTGTTTCAGCAAGAATTGCACAGAAAAGAATACTGTAATCACCTTAAAGTAACTGTTATAAGACAGCCTTTTTAATACTCAATTTTAAGAGCTATAAAAATTGAAAATAGGTTCTTTGGTTCGATCTCTAGGTGAGGGCAAAATTTCCCCAAGAAGAAGAACAACAATAATTGTAGTCACATTAAAATAGCGTTCAAAAGGCCATAGGATTTCTTCATACCTATGTTTTAAGCTGTAAAACTTGAGCATACGTTCATTGGTTCGATTTTCTGGTGTAGCATAGCGGTTACGGGCCAGAATTTGGGCTAATTATGAACATCAAGCTAAAAGTCATGAAATTTAGTACACAAATCAATTCGTAGCTAATAAATTGAGCTAGCTATGGAATCTCTCGAGGTGCCCCCTAAGGTCCCTTCCTGTCCCCCTACCACACTCACCGGTACTACTATGAATTTTGGTACTATGAATTTTGGTACGCCAATCATTTATAGTAGTAGAAATCTAACCAACCATGGATCCCCACGAATTACCACCAGCATCCCCAGCATCCCTTGTCCCTCCTTTGCACCTCATGAAACATCGATGACCAATGAGGGGGGCACAGGAGGGAGCTGGGGGCCCTTTGTGGGGTATTTCATGGGGATTCCATGGCTTGTTCAACTTCTACTGCTAAGAATGACTTGTGTACCAATTTTCAAGCTTTTAGAATAATTTGCAAAAGTCAGTAAGGGGAAACAGGGGGTCGCTGGAGCCCCTTTGGGGGTATTTCATGGGGTTCCATGGCTGATTCGATTTATGCTGCTAAAAATGACTTGTACACCAAATTTCATGTTTTTTACTTGATCTGGAAGAATTTGTTGCCCAAGCCCCTGGGAGTAAGCACGGGCGGGGAGGCCCTGAAGGTATTTGGGGGTGTTTCATGGAGGTCCATGGCTGGTTTGATTTTTTAATGGTAAGAAGACTTGTGTACCAAATTTCGTGTTTTTAACTTGATTTGCTGAAATTTTTTCTCCACTTAATGACTTCTGCCCAGTGCTCTACAATAATTATTGCTCTACCGACGAGAATACGGCAGTCATATCTAAATCGTGTTCAAAGGGCCCTGGTCGGTGTTAATACCTACATGTTAAGCAATACAAATTCAAAATCAGTTCATTGGTCTCTATGTGAGAGCAAAGGTTCTAGCCCATTTGGCTGCCCGTGTCAAGAATATTGTAGTTACATTAAAATATCATACGAAAGACCCTCAGCCATGTCCATACCTACGTTTTAAGCTATAGAACTTAAATATCGGTTGAGTGGTTCGACCTCCAGGTGACAGCAAAGAGTCGCCACAACAACATTAATGATTTGCGCCCAGTGCTGTAGAATAATAATTGCTCTACCGACGAGAATACCGTAGTCACAACAAATTCGTGTTCAAGAGGCGATAGTCGGTGTTAACACCTACATTTTAAGCTATAGAAATTGAAAAATCGGTTCATTGGTTTGATCTCTAGGTGAGTGCAAAAGTTCTAGCCCATTTGGCGTTTTAAGCTATAGAACTTGAAAATCGGTGAGAGTAAAGAGTCATAACAACATTAATGATTTCTGCCCAGTGCTCTACAATAATATTTGCTCTACCGACGAGAATATTGCAGTCACATCAAAATCGTGTTCAAAAGGCCCTGGTCGGTGTTAATACCTAGATTTTAAGCTATACAAATTGAAAATCGGTTCATTGGTTCGATCTCTATGTGAGAGCAAAAGTTCTAGCCCATTTGGCTTTCCGTGTCAAGAATATTGTAGTTGCATTAAAATAGCCTGCGAAAGGCACTAGGCGATGTCCATACCTACGTTTTAAGCTATAGAACTTGAAAATCGGTTCAGTGGTTCGATCTCCAGGTCAGAGCAAAGGGTCCCAACAACAACAACAACAACAACAAGAACCATGCCGTGGATGCCGAACGGTTCAATTGTTGTCATTAAAATTTGTAATGCGGTGAAATAGTTATGACACGACCCCAAATACCGAATTTCGTTGGTCTATGTCAATTTTGGGCGAAACTATTGGAGTTCAAAGTTTGACGTTTAACATGGAAGTTCATGCTGAGGCTTACATATAGATTATCTTTTATCGTTTTCGTTTAAGAGTTTTTGGACTAGACTTTTTTTCGTTGTGATTGGGGGGCGGGGGGGGGGAGTAAAACTGGGAGGGGTCGTAAATTGCCGGTTTGTCCTCCCAGAAAAAATACCTAGCTACAACATCCAGAAATTGAGAAAATGTCTTCATTGGTAGAGTGGAACTGCACAGTTACGTCCTAAACTCCACAGCATTGACAAAATGGTGAAATACTGTATCTTGCTGGCAGTTGTAAGATGAATGTCAAGTAGTCTCCAGCTTCGCGTTGGAATGTACTGCTTCTTAGAACACGGAGAGAACACAGGACTAGCATTTCAGTTGATAGGGCCATATTTAGTTACGTTTGGTGCTGCAAATGGTTCCCAACCATGTTCACAGTATTCCGAACAGAGTCCTTTCGAAACCAAAATATTCCTTTAAATTCAGTATCTGTATAAAAATCCATTACATTCCTCCTGGGGCGAAGAATATGGGGGCGTGCCAAGTGTTGTGCATTGCAAAGGTGCACGTTATTAGATTTTATTACTTTCCCCTTAACTTTACCCATGGTGTAACCAGGGTAGAATTCTTCATATTTCCTCCCGACTTTTGACTCTATTTTACCCTCAACTCTGTGCTTCCTCCAAGTGGATATCACCAAATTATTCAGCAGTGGAGAAAGTCTCCTGGGTGAAAATAAAACCCCAGATACGGGGAGAAATCAGCTTTGCCCCGAGTTTTCCTACAACCTGATATCACCATTTTCGGATTCTCCTATGTCTTTCCTTAAGGGATATTTGACCCTCGACTGGATATCATCACCGCTAATAAGTCTAAATATAGTGCCTCTGAAGCATTGGCAATTTTTACCACTTTGTAAGGAATACTAGGTCTAATTACAACAAAAGCCCGCCACCCCTAGAGCCACGATCCCTCCTTACAACAAAAAGAAGGCTCCCTAACCCTCATATTATAACAGTTAAAAAAAAAAATAAAATTAGAGCCAAATATTTCAACAAGCACAAATCCACATTCAGTGCAACATTGTTAAAGAAAACCGGAAAAGTTTCAGCCATTTAAATCGGTAATATCAAAAAGAACCAAAGTTTACACTCATGGATCAGACATCAAACACAACTCTTTTTTGCCCTTTATAAGCCCTTTTTTTTAAATACCCAAAACCAATGCTCACAAGCAACAGGAAACAAAGTAGCACAATATCAATGTAGAAACAATCAGCCAATCTATTCATGGTTAATATTGAACGATTTACAACTGCCGACAATCAGTAACAAAACGAGAAGGTTTTCTACATCACATACTCTACTGTCAATGGCTGAAACACGGCAGGTGTTTATTTTACAAGTTGTGCTTTTAGTTTAGATAATGAATAAACTGTCTTAAAGGTATTCTTCCTTCGATTTTTCTATTTCTCATAAATTTAAGCTCAGATCGATTCTTAGCCGCACTCATTTGCACATAAAAATTAAATTGGCTGCCCTTAAAGGTCGAGAGATGGCACTAGTTTTTTTCTGAGCAGGCATCTCATTTCATACCAAAATGCAAAAAAAAACAAACATACCAGTGCAATTATGTGTACTTCTTGTCTATTTAACGTTCGACTGTTTAGTGGCAAATATATATTTCAAAGTGGTAGAAATTAATATTACTCAAGTCTCGTATGTTTGTTTTAACATACCAGATAGTTAGTTTTTTTAATTTATGCGGTCTAAGGATCAACATCTCCATAAATTGTAGCTGTTTCATTTACAATCAAAGTGTGGAAATCAGAGTCATATACGTTGTTATAGAGCTGCTAACCAAACGCAGTATAAAATACGCTATCGCTTGAATCGTAGGTTTTTTGGTGCTTTTCAAAGTGTCAGTGGCCTAGTTTTCGTACCGTCGGGACAAAAGGTTGCCGGGTTAGGATTATCTTGCGACATTTTTTTTTTCCCGTGTTGGTGCCGTGAAAAATGTCGCCAGTCGCAAAAACCCCCTTTACATTGGGTGTGCTGCTTGAATTTGGGTCAACATGTGTCACCCAAAATCCATAGGCAATGCGCATGAGCAACAGGAAGCAACACAATATCATCGAGGAAACAATCAACACATTCACGGTTAGTAAATAAGATTTACAAACTGCCGAAAAACGGTAACAAAAGGAGAAGGTTCTTTACATCACATACACTTTACTTTCAATGGCTGAAACTTGACTTGTGTTTTGTTTACAATTTGTGGTTTTGGGTTAGGATAGCGAATAAACTGTGATGAGAGGTAACTCCTTCGATTTCTCCATTTCTAAAAAAATTGACATCAGATCGATTCTTAGCAGTACTCATTTGCGTATAAGAAATAAATTAGCTGCCCTGAAAGGGCAATTACATCCATTTTGACATGCATTTGACTTTTGGATAACTGACACAACAACTAAACACAAGAATTGCGGTAAGAATACGTTACGTACGTCCTATATAACAATTTAATTACTGCGTCACCAAAACACGACACGAAGGTCGCCATTGTTTTGCTGGAACGCGCAGAAATTAATGCCGACAAACGGATCTCTTCGATTTCGACTCGCAGACGATTGAGATAGCTGTATTGACTGTGAGGGGCTCAAGCGTCTGACGGCCTTAGCTGGCCATTACACTGCCGGCCAGCTAAGGCCGTCAGACGCTTGAGCCCCTCACAGTCAATACAGCTATCTCAATCGTCGAAATCAAAAAGTGACATCTGTCGGCATTAATTTCTGAGCGTTCCAGCAAAACAATGGCGATCTCCGTGTCGTGTTTTGGTGATGCAGTAATTAAATTGTTATATCGGACATAAGTAACGTATTCTTACCGCAATTCTTGGGTTTAGTTATTGTTTAAGTCATCCAAAAGTCAAACATGCATGTCAAAATGAATGTAATTGCCCTTTAAATGCCGAGAGAAGGCGTTAGTTTTTTCTGCGCAGTCGTCTCATTTCATACCCAAAATGCCATAAAAGTACCACTTTAATAATATGTGTGCTTTTTGTCTATCTATCATTCGACTGTTTGGTGGCAAAAATATATTTTAAACTGCAGAAATGAAAATATCAGGATTATTATATGTTGTTTTTAAACATGCCAGATAGTCAATTTTAAAATATGTGCAGTCTAAGGTCCTTAAACTTTGGCTATTTCGATTAATCTGCGTAAACGTTCTGCAACATGGAAAAGAATCAGTTTACACTTTTTAAAGCTATTTGATTGATGGAGCTAATAACTAAATCAAAACTAATTTGATCTTTGGGTATGTAATGAGGCGCATTAATTTGTCCTCTTCAACTTGGTAAACCCACACTGGGGTTAGGTCGTTTTCTGGCCGCCAACTCTAAATTCGGCCGGTTGATGGCTACCGGCTAAATCAAGCAAAATGAAGCAAAGATATAAGGCTCACTCATACTGCAGGTCAAAACGACGAAATAAAACATTTTTTTAGGGAGAGGGGGGGATGCATTTCTTGGGTACTCGAAAATTAAAAGAAGAAATAATAAAAGAAAGCATCCCTAACCCACAAATTATAACAGTTAAAAAAATAAAATCTGAGCCAAATATTTCAACAAGCGTAAATCCACATTCAGTGCATCATTGTAAAAAAAAACCGTAAAAGTTTCAGCCCTTTAAAATCTGTAATATCAAAAAGAATATAACTTTAATCCCATGGATCAGACGTAAAACACAACTTTGTGCAATGTAAGCCTTTCTTTTGAAAGACCCAAAACCCTCAGCCAATGCTTACAAGCAACAGGAAGCAAAATAGCACAATATCAATGTAAAGACAATCAGTCAATCTATTCACGGTTAATAAAAACTATTTGCAAACTGCTGAAAGTCAGTAATAAAACGAGAAGGTTTTCTGCATCACATATACTCTACTGTCAATGGCTAAAACTGGGCAAGGTGTTTATTTTACAATTTATGTTTTTAGTTTAGATAACGAATAAACTGTGATTAAAGGTTAAAAGGACATAAATCCTTCCGGTATATCGACCCGTTGAGAATAGCGTTTGCAAACATTTACACAGGTTAATGTCGCAAAATCATCTCGCACGAAATGTCGCACCTTAACTTCTTCGATTTCTTCATTTCTCAAAACTTTCAGCTCATATCGATTCTTAGCCACACTCATTTGCGCCTAAAAATTAAATTCGCTACCCTTAAATGCCGAGAGATGGCGTTAGTTTCTTTCTGTGCTCTCGTCTCATTTCGTAACCAAAATATCAAAAACGTGCCAGTTTAATAATATATGTGCTTTTTGTGTATGAAACGTTCGACTGTTTAGTGGCAAATATATATTTCAACGTGGTATAAATAAATATTACTCGAGTCCCCTATGGATTTTTTAACATACCAGACAGTTGATTTTTAATTTTGCGTGGTCAAACGGCCAACCTCTCCATAAATTGTAGCTGAAGGTGATACTCCGTTCTTATAACAGTACAATTTTTGAGGCCCCTTGATGGAAAAAGCTACCAACTAAACCAAAATTAGTTTTATCTTCGGGTATATAATAACTGTACCCTCTAGCCTAATTTCGGTTAAATCGTTTTCTGGCCACCAGCCTCCTGCTGATATGGTTAGTTTTCAGCTAAGAGGGAGTGCAAATCCTTTGGTTATCTCAATTCTGACTACTAGATGGCGCCAGCGTCTACAACGTATTTCGGTTAAGATCTTATTTTCACTTTTTCTCAGTTATTTTCCAAAAGAATAGCGTCAAACTTGTTTCTAATGAAAGAGAATCGAATTGCCTAGCGAGGTGTGGAGGCTAAATTATCTAAAATATATTTTTGTACTTTGGAGCAATATTTTAAGGTTGGCTGATTGAAAGATAAATAAAAACTGTAAACGTACTTTCCATCCGATATCTATGAATTAAATCCTTTTCTTCATTAAAAAAGTGTAACTGATTTAAAATTAAACAATAAAATACCATAAAATGCAGGTGATGTTTGAAAAAACGTACCTACTCTAATCGGATTCGAACGCAGAACGGGTGTTAAATGTAACGTGGCATGCTCACAAAGAAGGGCGGGATAGCAGTTCCAGCGCTCGTCAGATCTGTGCGTTTGGAAATCTGAGCAAAATGACTTTTCATATATGTATGAAATGCTATCGACGTAAAACTGTGGCATAATTCATTGATAATTGCAGCCGAAAACCCATCTTTCCCGTTCTTGGATTGCATTAGTTCTAGAAAGTAATAGTATGTTTATGTTCTTGTAACGTGAAACTTGGATAAAAACAAAATCTTGTTCAAAAATGATTTATAAAGGCAGAAAATGCCGCAAATAATACTAGGTTAAAAAAAAACATGCCACTTTCCAGAAGTTTTTGTGTTGTGATTTGTCGGTTATTTCATGTTGCATTATGATTGGACTGGCGGCAGTGGCTAGCAAACTCTGCAATTCCAATGTGAAATTCTGTGTGTTTATTAGTTATAATGTATTATTTGTTTCCAGCTGGGGAAATACCCCCCTCCCCCCCCCACTGACTCCATAGTTTGTCAGTCCCACCCTCCCGACTGAAATAGTTGCCATTGTAGAATAATTGTCATCCTCCCCCCCACCCAAATTACAACGATACAGATAAATTGGCCCCCCCCCCCACCTCCCTCTCTCTCCCTTTTGATTCCGTAATTGCGCCTCTGCTGAATATTGACGTAACTTTTGGTTCAGGCACGTCATATCGAAACCAGCAGATACAGTAGAAAATAACGCACGACCCATCCGACCTGGAAATACTACCGACGAGAATATTTTTTTTTTCCATCTCATGGTATTTCTATTCGATCTAACGATAATATTTTCTATCTGAGCGTAGGATTTTTATTCTATCTAGTGGGAATTTTGCTTTCTACATAAAGGGAATTTCCCCCATGTTATTAGAATACCTTTCACAGTAGGTACTAATGCTAAGAGCATCATTTAAAACGCGCTGTAGAGTAGCCTAAGAAAAAATGCAACCGCGAATGCTATACCACGACGGTGGCTGACGGTGGAGCCTCGCCCCCCTCCCGACTCTATTTATGTCCGAGACTTAAGTTTGTTTTGTACGCGTTTCGTAAGCGCTTCTTTTAGCGTACTTATTTTCCCCACCGGCCAATTTTTTCCTGGATGTTTTTACGACTGTCAGTATGTTGTGACCGAAACTGCAGGAATGGACAGGGAACAACAGTAATTACCAAAACTAAACAAGTATCAACAAATGCAAAAATCTGTAAATCTACTTCGGATTAGAAAGAAAAAAAAGAGTGAGGAGGGATATTCTACAAATCAAAGAGGAGGGTAGCCAGTCAGATAACCCTGACCTGGAGTGATTATCTTTCTACAATTTCATAATTTTACAACTGAGGGAGAAATGGGTCGAAAAGCAAATCGATTTCACACCACACCCATCGAAATTAAGAATAAAGTCGATTTCTAATATAAAATTGAATTTGTCACGGGATTTGTTTTTTGTATAACGGGAATGTTTTTAAAAATTGTAATGAAATGTAAAGGATATAACCAAACTCAAACCATTTGCCATAAAAAAAAA
>JAHWFP010138298.1:0-18695 GCA_023313725.1 Lithobius niger | reverse complement strand
CCACACCGCCGCCCAAACATGTCCCCAATGCAGGCATTAGTTCTCAATTAAAACAATGTAAACAATCAAAATGATCGTTCAAGGACCCGTAACTCCGGAATGGATAGACCAATCAAAAAAGTGGTCTACCTGAGGCTGAAGCCCAGGGAAATTTCTGGCTAAGATCATGTTTCAGATTTTAGGTAGTTACAGTAGTTTTTTCTGAAACCGTGTCACACAAAAAGAAGAAGAACAACAACAAGTGAACAGATTCCAAATTTCCGTGTGGCTCCCTACTTTTACTCTTGCACGGAATTGCATAAAAGTTGGTGTAAAATTAGGAAAAGTTGCTATCTGCTATCTGGCCAAGTTTGGTATAAATATATTGAATAGAAACGGAGAAATTAATAGTTTTAGTTTTGCTGGAGAGAGGACTTCAATCATATATATACATGGCTATCGTCATGTATGATACTTTATTCAGTTGAATGTATATCTAAACAACAAACAATTAATATAAATTAATACAAAAACAAAAGCGAAAACCTGTTATACAAAAGGAGATGCACGAAGGGCATCTAACCCCTTGTATGTGCTATATCAATTCCTTAGTTAGTATATCACGTTATTTAAAATACCCTTTCCTTAAATCAATCTTCATTTATCATTAATGGGTTTTTTGTTATTCTGTTTAATTCTCTAAAAGTACTACACTTATCGAAACCTACGTCCAAGTTATTAAATGTATTTGCAATGTAATAGTCCGAAAATTTTTTACCGTATTCATTTCTAATTTTCGGTAACGTGAATTTTCTTTTATTCTTTCTGGTCAAATGCTTTGTTTGAAAAAAATATTTTTTAATAATCACCGAATTTTTCAACCTCATTATGTTTAAAGTTTTATTCCTTACAAGCAATTCCTTTGTTTTTTCCTCTGAATTTATTTTTTTGAAAAGTATTTTCACTGCTTTATTTTGTATACTTTGTAATTTATCCATCATATATTTACTGCAGTTTCCATAAACCTCAATCCCGTATCTCAAATATGAATCAATCCATGCATAATAAATTGTTAATAGATTTTTTTATTAAGTATATCTTTTAATGTATATAATTTTTGTAATATGCTTCTTATTTTTTTTATTAGTATAGTTATGTGATTATTAAAGGTCCATCTAAAATCTAAATTTATTCCAAGATATTTAAAAGAATTAACTTTCTTAATTTCTATACATGTCTTGTTGCACAATGTTACATAGCCTATGTTGCTGTGTTGTTTATGAAACATTTTTCAGTATGCAAAAAATCTTGCCTTTATTTTCGTTAATCATATGAGCAGTTTTTATCTCCATCCAAACAGTTTTTTCTTCATTAATAAACAATTAATTTCCTAAAAGCCAATTTTGTACTTTATTTAGATCACTTTGCAAGTGTTTTACCATAATGCTTTTATTATAGTGAATTGATACAATCTAGACACACGCTAGTGTGTCGCGCCAAATGAGGCAACAATCATCACAACAAACATTACATCAGTTCAATTGTCGAGGTTATAAACCATTGTAGCGCGGCGCCATAGCGTCAGTGTCTTATATCTTGAAGCATAGTTGGGCGCATTTCAGGTACTTGAGGGCTTCGGGCAGATGACCAGGAGTGGTTAACGCTCGTTAAACCCTTTGAAACCTTTTGAGGTACTTGAGGAAAAATAATAATACGGTACAAAAGCTTAAATTGTGTTGAAATCGAGAGCAATGACCCACCTGACAAAAATTAAGTCGTGTAGGAATGCCAGCTAAGCTGCTTTCAATGCAAAATCTGACCCCCAATAACGTTGTGAATGTGTTACTATAATTCCTAGCTAGCTACTAACTAGCTACCAGCTAGCTAGCTAGTTAGTCCGCTCATCCCCATGTTAATTTCCATAGGGTGATTATTCATCGATACCAAAATAACAGGAAGAAGGCTTCCAGCTATGAAATTGGGCGAATGGGTGCAGTACAATACAAACTGCGTACCTTTTATGGTTTGGAGCTTGGGGGCGTAACGGGAATGGTGTGGGAGGGCGTGTAAGTACGAAAATTTTGTTATAACCATTGTTAGTATTGTCGGCATCGTCTCTCATTGGACGGCCAAAGTTTGGACAATGAGAACGTGGATACTGACGTACGTGCCTAGACACACACTAGTGCATCACGATAAATCTAAACAACCTTGCAAAGAAATTGTATTCACGTCCAATTCACGAATAATAAACAAACTGTAAAAACAAAGCAAAATAAACGAAGCCAAAAACTGGTAAAGAGGCCACTAAGTTGAGAATGGTTCAGCCTATAGGCAAAAGGTAGTAAGCAAATTGTTGAAAACCAATTTCTTGTTGATGGGGTACTTTATATTACACATCTGCACGATAGTGGAGTTGAGCCAATACACAATTAAAAAAAAAAGGAGTGATATCATATCAAAAACCAAAACTGTAAAAAGGGGCAGCCAAGTTCCGAATGGTTCGGCCCTTCAAAGGAGTGATATCAACACACCAAAACATTCGCCAACTTAATCACCGAATAACACCTAAAGTAGCAATGTTCTAGTTTTCATTTAACCTTCGAATTATTAAGCGGTGCGATTAACTTGGCGAATGTTTTGGTGTGTTGATATCACTCCTTTGAAGGGCCGAACCATTCGGAACTTGACGGCCCCTTTTACCAGTTTTGGTTTTTATATGACTATCATCTGCAAAAAGTACCATTTTTGTGTATTCAAGAATTTTTTTCTATTTCGTTAATGTATATTAAAAATGAAAGTGGTTCAAGGTTTGATCCCTGTGAAACATCAATCTTCATATTAGAAATGTTACTATGCATATTTTTAATTTTTGTGCAAAATTTTTTATTTCTCATGTAGCTTTTAAGAATGTTCCCCATTTTCCCTCTTAAACCAAACATGTTACATTTTTGTAATAATTTTTCATGATTTACCGTGTCAAACGCCTTTTGTAGATCAATGAATGCTATTCCTATAGTATACTTACCAATGTTCAAAGCTTCAGAAACCCAGTCATTTAATGTACAGAGAGCGTCAGTTGTGTTTTAATTTTTTGTAAATCCATACTGATTTTTACTTAGTAACTAAATTTTTCCTAAATAGTTGGTTATTCTGTTAAATAGTTTTTCCATGATTTTATCAATAGCTGGTAATAAAGATATGGGTCTATAATTAATAAATTCATTCTTTTTTCTTTTTTTATAAATTGGTCTTATCACTTGTACTTTACAATTCTCTGGCCATTTTTTCCATTTTAGTATACTGTTAATTAATTTTTCCAAAAAAAATGGATCTTATGTTTCCCGTAAATGTTTCATCGAAACCCCATCAAAACCCATTGCTTTTTTAACCTTTATTTCTTTTAAAGTATTTTTTATTTCAATTCTATTAAAATCAATTATTCCCATAGATGTTTCATTCTTATTAATATTACCCGCTTGCTTATCTATTTCTTTCAAAGTTTGCTTCATCATTACTTATTTCAGACTAAATTTTTTAAACACCAATTCGTAATGTTCATTACATTTTTTACATAGTTCATTTAAATTTACATTTTTGAATTCATTTTTAATTGCCACATCGTTATCATGTGTTTTATCATTACCCGTCATTTCATCAATTTTCCTCCACATACTTTTAATGTTATTTTTACTTTCATTGATTTTTTGTTTCAAAGAAGCTGTATTTTGCTTTTAGAATTTCTTTATGTACCAATTTCTACTGTGATGTGTAGTCATTTATTAATTTAACTAGAGGAAGCCCGTGCTATGCACGGGGCCGGTCACATTTCCCGGGACACATTTCCCGGGACATTTTCCCGGGACATTTTCCCGACGACTTGTCAGATTGATCGACCACTCATGCCCGGCTCCTTTGTGACTGCAGGTAGAGTGGGAGAGTTCATTTTCAATGCAGGCGCGAGGAGGGGAGAAGTGGTTTTCCTTTAGGCCTTCCTTTAGGTTTTTCCTTTTAGCCGGCGTCCTATATTATTATAAAGATATTTTCAAAAGTTGTGCTATTTTTATTTTTTATTTTTTTTTCCATAATAAATTTTTACTTCTAATCATTTCTAATAATTTATTGTTCATCTATTTATTCTTAAATTTTAAATTGTTTTCGTTGTCACTCTTCTTGTCAATTTTTTTCTCATATGTATTATAAATACCATTTACTAATTCAATATTTTTATTGTAGATTTCATCCGGTTGTTCTAGACCGCTTAGTATTTCTTCCCAATTTATCTCTTTTATTGCCGCAATGATTTTTTTGTCATCATAAATAAAAAAGATTCCTCTTCCTCCCTCTTATCATTTGTTTCCTCCTTTGTGTTATTTTGCCCTATTCTGCTCTTCTTATTTTTTTTTAATTTCAATCATGATAAAAATCAAATAATGATTTGCTACTTTTCTTTCTATCACTCCATTCCTTATTTTGACATCCATTACTCTCCTGAAAACATGGCCCAAGCAAGCTTCAACAACCTTACCAATTCACTTCTTGTTGGGATTATGTTTGTCATTTCGAATCCATGTTCAGCCAAAAGATTTAAATATATATTGCAGATTAGTTGATCGTAAGTGCTAATTATTTCTATTTTATCCTCCAGAATATCAATATTTACATCTCCTATTAAGATCAGATTTTTTTCTTGTATGTTATTTTTTAGGTATCCCTTTAAATCTTTCAAGAAGTCACTTTTTTTTGTCATAGGTCTCCTGTACATCCCAATTATTTTGTAGTATTTTTTCCCATACATTAAATTAATTACTAAGTTTTGATTTTGAGCCAATATAATTTCTTCATGATCATAATTTATGTTTTCCTTTACAAAGGCAACAATTCCCCCCACCTTTTGTTGTAGTCTCCCTTGTCAGCCAAGTAGAATTATAACCTTTTTATGTTATAAATTAGTGTTTCAATTTGCTTTAAGTTTATTTCCGTTAAAAAGATTAGGTCTCAATTTATTTTTGAATTTCTAGTGTTATCAAAAATTCATCCCAGCTTTTTTTAACCCTTCTAATATTGCAATGCAAGATTTTCAGATTCCATTCAGAGTTCAAGTCACATTTGTCAAGGTCGTCAATATCATAAAATACGTCATAAACATTTTAACATTAGTTGCCATTGCCCTGCAGTCTGATGTCTTCTTCTGATTTAATCACAATTGTTTTCCTTGAATTTTCATCCTTTTTCATCATTAATTTTCCATACTTAAACCAGACAAATTTCACATTATTTTCTCTTGCAAACTGCTTCGTCATCCAAAACAGCTGTTTGTAATAGGGAGACATGTTTTCATTTATATAAATCTTGTTTGGGTTTCCATTGTTCAGTATTCCATTGTTGGTGACAACCTTCTTTTTTTTTCAATCCACTCCTCTCTGTCATCTCTGTTTTTAAACTGCACAATAATTGCTGCTGGTTTCTCTTTGTTTCTTGAATTTAGTCTGTGTATCGTATCAATTTGTTCTTTTTGAAAATTTCGTATATCAATTTGCTTAGCAATTTTTTCCACAATATCATGCAAGTTTTCATTTTACACACTTTCTTCATTAGCAATCTCAATGTTTTTATTTCTGCTATCTTGCTCTGCCGCTCTTAGATTTTTCTTAATTTCGTCCAATTCATCCTTCATACTTCCTCCATCTTGTCCCCTTTCTTCTTTGCTGAAGTTATCCATTCTTTTCTTCAGTGCTTCATTTTCTTACTTTATTTCTTCAATTGTTTTGTTTATGTATTCAATTGCGTTTGTAATATCAGTAAATTCTTGCTTCATTTCTTTGATTTCTTCTTTTATTTCTTTCATTTCTCGTCTTACGTCTTTCACTTCCTTTAAAATTCTCTGTTCCATATCGCCTATAAGTTTTCTTATTTCGTTCATACTGCTCACCGGTATTCTTTCTTCCTCCCCTTCACTGAACGATTGTTTATTTTTTCTACATTTTGGCCAGTTCCAGTTTTGCTTCTTTTTTGTTCCCATGGCCCTCCAAGTAGCCACACTAATACTTGCAGTCATTATGGTATTAACCTTTGCATCCAGCATGGCACACAACGTAATCACCTTGACTACCGAATTTCTCTACACATTTTTGACATCTTGACATTTTAATATTTTTTCAGAAAATCGTTTTCTTTTTTTATATTTTTGAAATTTGCCATTTTTGTTCATTTTCGGATATGTCTTGTTCCGTCTTCCGTATTTGTCTTTTGCAGATATAGAACTGTGAATTTTAGATGTTTTAGCACAGCTTCCGTACCACAATGGACGCGACCACTATTCCCCACTAAACACTTTCCTTCGTTGTTAGAGAGCCCAAATCACTTAGAATCACCAGTACGAACCTCAGGCATTGTTCCAGGCGTCTTTAGGGCTCAGTTACACACCCTAATCCGCTCTATAGGTCCATTTTAACCTTACAAACCGAAGATTTCAAAGGAGCGACGAGATGTTTGCGTCCGTTCGTACTAGCCTCAAAAGGGGCTAATAATAATAATAATAATAATAATAATAATAATTTTATTGTTTTAATGTACAGAATGTTAAGTACAGGCACGAAGCTCTAATAAGCTTGTATGTGCAAGCAAGGAACATAAAGTATAACACACTTAATAAACTTTAATACATGATTTTATAGTCTATAATATATTTTACCATTAGAATACATAAAAAAAAGAACAACAAAGATTATGTAAAATGTTGTAAGATCCATTTCTTAATTGATTTTTGAACTTTGTGAAATGCGTCTGCCTCTCTTAAGGTCCTCGGAAGTTTATTTAAGTAGTGTGGAATTAGAAAGTTTAATCCTCTCTTACCATACGAATTATTCCAAATTGGTTCAATTAATCCTTTGTTATTTCCACGAATTATCCGATTTATTTTAATTTTATACTCTCTGTTATTATAATGTCTTTTAAAAAGAATCCAAGCCAGTGTTTGTGGAACATTTAAAATTTGGTGTTTTTTGTATAATTCAGCACTGTTTTGTTTTTTGTCTTTCTTGAAAAGTGTTTTCAGGGCTTTGTTAATTACTTTTTGAAGATGATTAAGTAATCCAGTTGTTGTTGTACCGTATATTGAAATGCCGTAAATAACATTTGACATAATCAGGGCATCAAAAACTGCTTTTTTATTGTTTATATTTAGTGTGTTCTTCAGCTGATAGAAAGTTGGTATTATTTTTCTTATTTTTTTAATAAGACAGTAAATGTGATCATGAAATTTCCAGTTCTTATCAATTTCGATTCCTAAGTATTTTGTCTTATGTACTCTTTTAATTGCCACACAAGAACATTTACCTGAGTTGTTGCAGTCAGGATTGCACAAAGTAATATTTCCCTGTTCACTACTTTTATGTGAAGTGGCAATTGGTAGAAAAACTGTTTTCTCTTCATTTAAAATAAGATCATTTTTTTCTAAGTCCTTAGTTTTAGGAAATCTGTTTGTAGATTCTGTACCATTTTTTTGTATTCAAAGTTAATAGACAGCATAAAAATATCATCTGCGTATAAAGTTAAGTTAGTTTTCCAGTTAATGTCAGAAATGTCATTTAAGTAAATTATGAACAAAAGGGGGCCTAGGACAGAACCTTGTGGGACGCCATAGCTGCAAGATTTCCAAGAACTTAAGTTGCTATCAATTTTGACTGAGAAACGTCTATCTGTAAGGTAGCTATCAATTATATTGTATATTTTCCCTCTAAGGCCATATTTATAAATTTTTTTCAGGATAATTTCTTTACTTAACGTGTCAAAAGCTTTTGTTAAATCTATAAGAACTGCACCCGCATGCTTACCTTCATTCAAAGCTCTAGTTATATTATTGTTTATGTTTTCCAGTGCATCTAACGTTCCTTGTCCTTTCCTAAAACCAAACTGAATTTTATTTAGAAGGTTATATTTCATTAAAAATTGTTCAATTTTCTGGTAAAAAAATTTTTCAATGATTTTATTTAGGACCGGCAATAAAGAGATTGGCCTATAGTTATTTATTTCTAGTGGGTTTCCTTTTTTGTAAATTGGACGAATAATTTGTTTTTTCAAGTTGCTTGGCCAACTTTCTTTTTTGATGATGCTATTTATTAGATATACCATGAACTCACAAGTTTTTTCCTTTGTAGCCAAAAAATGCTCGAGAAGGAACTGATCATGCCCTGTAGATTTTTTAGGCTTTAATTGATTCATAATTGCTAGAATTTCTAAGTTTGTCACTTCCATTATTCCCATGGTACAAGTTGTTTTTTGATAGCTGGTACTTTGCCCATTTGTGAGATCCCTAGTCAATTTCGGACCACATGTTGTCTTTCCTGTAATGTTTTTTCTTTGGGTTAAAATTTGTGGTATAAGATTTTCGTAATGCTCGGCAAAATCATTACAAGTGTTTACAATGTTACTTTGAAAGTGTTTTTTTATATGTTCATCGATTTTTACTTTATTATTACTTCTTCCAATAAGATTATTAATTTTATTCCAAACGTTTTGTCCATCATTTTTATTTTTTTGAAAAAAGTTTTCATAGTACTTTTGCTTGGTTATTTTAATACTGTTCGCAACTTTCTTTTTCAGAAGTTTATATTTATCATTAATTTCAGTAAATGCAAAATTATTTGTATTCCCAATGGTTTTAAGATATTTCCACATCTTATTTTTTTCATTAATCAGTTTAAGTAATTCATCATTCATCCATTCATTTCTAAATTCATTATTTTTTATTTTTGTATGTTTCTTATTCTGAGGAAAGAAAAAATTTTTTTGTAGATTAAATTAACTGTGCTTTCAATTTGTTCATATATTTCATTTGGATTCTCCAGGTTTCTCAGTTTGTCCCAGTTGATGCTTTTAAATTGCTCAATTATTTTGTTGTTGTTGAGTTTCAGATTAGCAGTAGGCATACTTCCTATGGGATTTGTTTCAGATTTTTTTTAAGTTTATTTTTTTTATCAGCAAGTTCAATAGTTGTATAGTAGTGATCAGCTGGTTTCATAGTAATAACAGCACTTCTTGAATCTAGTTACGTTAATTTTGTAAAAGTTAAGTCAATACACGACTTGGTTGGCCTATTGTTCCTCAGTTCCTCTCTAGTTGGCGTTTCAATTTGTTGACAATAACCAAAACTGGCGATTAAGTTTTCAAATTTATGGATATAATTTTTCTCACTGTCGTCTTGTGTTTCCATTAAAGTATTGTAATTAAAGTCTTCCATAAAAATTATATTAATTTCATTGCTTAGGTTTTTTTTTTCAACTAGAGTTTTTTCAGGTCATCAAAAAAAGTGAGTCTGTTTGAAGATGGTTGTCTGTAAACTACTACAAAATTAAACATTTTCGTTTCACTGCTTTCCATTGTTATGTCAACAGCATCGTTCGTACCAATTTTCAGAAATTCGTAATTTAAGTTAGTGAACATTTTTTTTCTAATGAAAACCATAATTCCCCCCCCCCTGTTTTTCCCTACAAACAGCAATTTTGGTAAAATTATCAATGTTATAATTAATTAGTTCATCTTGTTTAATATTTGTTTCAGTAAGTGCAATAAAATCCCATTTTAGGTCACTAATTTCAAGGTCAATTTTTAACTTATCCCAATTTTTCCTGCAACTTCTTACATTTACATGGACACAATTTATACAATCACTGTTGCTATTACTCAATGACGACTTTTTGTATTTTATGAAGTTTTCACACACTTCATTAGTAAAATCAAGTGTTGACTCCATTGTTGGCTGCATTGTTAACAACATTGTCATCCTTCTTTTCAGTAATTACTTTTTCTTTCAATTTTTCGAGGGCATCTTCACTTTTGATGCTGTACACTTGTTGATCTCTTTCGTTTTTTCTCAGTTGAATTTTCCCTTCCTTGAACCAAACATATTTGAAGTTTTGTTTTGTTTCTTGTTTAGTTCTCCAGAGTAGTGATTTGTAGAAGGGGGTGATGTGTTCATTCACGAAAATTTTGTTTTCACTTCCATTTTCGAAGACATCTTTGTTGGTTAGACGCTTTTTTTTTTCCCCTTTCAGCCAAGCATCACGGTATTCCCTACTTTTAAACTGGATGATTATTGTTTCTGGTCGGTCTTTTTTTTTGGTTGGTAAACGATGAACCTTATCAATGTGCCAGTCCTCGAAGTTCCTTATTTGTAGAGCGTCCACAAGATGGTGAACAGTGTCTTTGATATTTTCATTTTGTAGGCTATCCACACCAAAAATTTCAATATTTCGGTTTCTGGAATATTGCTCCGCTTCGTTCTGGTTTTGTTTTACCTCTTTTAGAGTGGTTTTGATTTCCGTGGTACTTTGGTTTTTTTTTTTGAGTTGACCAAAGTTATTTTCTAGTAGATATAGCATTTTCTTGATTTCTTTGTTTTCTTGTTTTATTTCTTCATTTTCTTTTTTTATTTCCTTATATCTTTCCTCCATGAATCGCATGCTATCCAGAATCTTATCGTTGCATTTTTTGAGTTCCTCTAGTGTTTTTTCAATCCTTGCGATACTATTATTCTTGTTGTTTTTTAAGTCCAGTAACGCTTTTTCAATTCTGTTCATGGCTTGTTGTTGATCACTGTTTTTTACTTCGACGTCTTTATAATCAGCTGTACTAGTAGTTTTGTGTCCGTTAGTTACAGTTTGGTCTTCTTCATTGTCTGAATTTGTTTCGTTTCCTCCTTGATTAGATTCGTCATCTTCCACACTTTGTGATCCAGTTCTTCCCTTCCGACATCGTTTGCACTTCCAATCCTTTTTTTTCTTACCCATTGCTTTTATCGTTGATACGGCCAGGCCAGCACATCCATTATGATATTTTCCTTTGCAGATTGCACATGTTATAAAATCACCTTCGTCGGTTTTAATTTTATCCTCACATTCTAGGCATCGTGACATTTTGACTTTCAAATCTCTTAATTCCGAACCCACGAACACGTCATTTGCTTCTCTGCTGTGTCCATCATGACGTCATTTGTACACACACGGTCGCACGGCAAAATTCATGGACGCACATCAAAATTAAAAACTGTCAATCCTCTATTAATCCTACACCAATTTTTACTCGGTTTTCCTCCAAGCACTCACCAGTACGTCCTTTTCATTACTGCATGTTCAAAATTCACAATAAAGAAGTTGTATATGCTTAAAATCACTCCAACAGCAGACCTCACCAGCAAGTTGACTGCTCCAACGGCCACCTATTAATAAAAATAATAATAATAATAATAATAATAATAATAATAATAATAATAATAATAATAATAACAAATAATGTTGTACTTACCAACAGACGTGCACCTAGCTGACTTCTGGGAGGAAGTGATTCCAAATTGAAAATTTGAACCTTATATACAACTTTTTCATGATCAAAAAATAATTAAAATGCAAATTTGCTCCCCCTTAGGCACTGAAAATTCCAGTCAGATCTTTGCTCTTTCCCGGGTCAACAATCTTTTATTTTTTTGGCAATTTTTTTTCCAATAGTCAACAACACAGGTCAAAACCCTTAATTTTTTTTTGCAAGTTTTTCCAAGAAATGCAATTGGTTATTAATATAACCAATCAGGTTGTTCTTGCAAAGGTCAACAACATTTCTGGGTCATTGCTATTTCTTAGAAATTTAATTTGAATTTGAATGTGCCTAAAAATAAGTTTTATTCGCCTTGAGGCTATATTGAAAATCCTATAATACTTGTTCCCAGCCATCCTATTTTCAATTCTGCTAAAATTTTGATCCAAGCAACTTCTGCATAACAGGTGTGACATTTTATTTTTACCTATTTAATTTTTAGAAATAAGCGAGTTTTAGAATTAAAATTATAGTTGAGTATCTGTTAGCTACTAGCACGCTAATGTAATTGTAATCATTTTAAATTAACAGTCCAAGAAACGTGTGTTTTGGTGGCACATCCACGCATCCTGTAAACCTTGAAAAAATCTGGTCAGTCACCTTGAAACACGCAGAACACCAGCCTTTAGCAGGAAAAGTAAACCAAGCCTCGGACGTGCGCGGCTCTGTTAACATTTTTAGGATATATGCAAACCTAAAAAACGAGAAAACTAGCTAAAAATGGAAATGAAAAAACGAGGAAATCAGCCGAAACAAGGAATAATTTCGTACCTGCTAAAATAAATAATGAAAGATTACGCTAATTGATCAGATTTCCCCCCCTCCCCATCCCACAGTAAAAAATGTAAAAAACATTGCTCATTTTTAAGCTAATAAGCCTACCTGCCAAGAGTGTAGCAATATTGAGTGGAAAAATTATCCATATTGCTACATCAAGAAAATCCACCCGGCTTTTGGATACAGCAATCGATAATTTTTCCGTCAGTATGATGCACCTCCATAAAAAAGACACGTGGATGCCGCACAAGCAAACACTGCCATTAAGAAAACGCAAAAAATGCTCAATTTAGCCTTCAACTATGCGCCCGCACCGTGTTACAAAAAAGAAGAATGTTTACTACACAATTTAAATCTCCGTTAGCTGGTACTTACGAAAAGCTGCAAGTAAGAATTAAGCCTAAAAGTTGACAAATACACATAAAATCTAAAATAAGCTTAAAAGCTAACACGTGTTTAACCGGCAATCCTGATGATTACTGCTTTTAGATTACATAATAATGAAAGCTGTTGCAATGCATGGTAGAGGTGTGTGTCTCATCATTGGTAGTAGCACAACTGTACAGAAGACTGGATGCAGCTAGGTAGCCGCTTGTATAGGGTAAAAATGACAAAATGCAGAGGTATATAGGGACGGGTTTTTTCCCCTAACTTCCAAAATGTTGTTATTCGTTATTTTACACACTCTCCAAAAACGCTCGCGCAATGCTCATGTACCACCCACTGTGAGATCTTACAATTGCTTACTAAAATTCGTCTTTTTCACGAAGCGGTGCATTCGAAAGCATTTATAAGAGTGCCTCACCCAGTGTACTCGCTCAAAAAGGGCTCTTCAAAACGGCCTATTCGTCATTATCATGCAGTTTTGCTAAGTTGTCACTTCCATGCAAGCTAAATTCGTACCCATTACCGCGCAGTTGCTAATTCGTCAAAAAATGACTGTTCAAAACGGGGAAGTTGTTAATTCGTCATTATCATGCAGTTTTGCTAATTCGTCATAACGTGCATGGTAAATTCGTCCCCATTGCCGTACAGTTGCTAATTCTTCAAAAAAAGGGCTGTTCAAAACGGGTTGTTTTTCTCTTTTTCCCCAACTACTGTCCAAACTGCTCAACCAGATGCTTCGATGAGTTCAACCACCGGAATCCACCAACACCTTCATTGCAGTTTCGGTTATGTCCTAGTGGGGCACGACGGGAAGATTATACGTCACAAGTACCACTTGGGAGAAGACGCGGTCGACGTATTTTATAAATGTATGGAAAAAGTAGCTCGATATTACGCAAAATTGCTGAAAAATACAAAATCCCTCCACCTCACCCCATCCGAAGAAACCGATTTCAAGAATGCCAGCGTGTGTCATTATTGCGGGAAAGCCTTCAAAAAGTGTTATCAGAAAGCAAATATCGACGTGGTATCTAAAGTACGGTTCGTCGACAATAAAGTAAGGGAGTATTGCTACATCAGGGGGAAATACATTGGAGCTGCTCATCCAAACTGCAACCTTACCACGCGAGAGTGAAAAACCATTCCCATCATGTTCTACGGTCTGGAAGGATACGACATGCACCTTTTAGTACCTGCAGTGCATACATTTACGGGAAAAGTAGATGTTATAGCTCGCAACACCAAGAGGTTCTGGACCATAACCATTAAGGATGACGTCAGCAAGATAAACCTTTGCTTTATAGACAGTGTCAATTTATTAAAGGCACATAAATCCCTCCGGTATATTTACCCGTTTTCCTCGATACATTACCGGAAATAGTTTTATATGAATTCATTTACCTATAATTTGATTGTCTAAGGGTACGATCCCGATGACAGATGTGGCGCGTGTATGCTAGTAAGCTTCTTTTTTACCAATTGGTCCGAAGAGTATCTCATTCCCGCCAGAAAGCTTCTCGGGTTACTTTTAACGGCGATGTCACACAGTGTTTACATGCCTAGTCTGTGATGTAGTGATTCTTCGTGCACTTCAAGTCACGTGACTTGCTACTTCAGAGCAAAAGACAAGTGAGATAGTAGCTGCCTTACTCGAGGCACGCAGCTTCAATCCCAGTTAACCTTGTTCTGAGCTTATCAGGAGAAATGTCGAGTGATGAACGGATTCATCTATTCCACCAAGTAGATTTGCTTAGGTTTATCCTATGTTTACAGCAAGAAACTATGAATAAAGAAGGGGTGGGGCAGGAGTGTCGGGATCCTGCCATGGTGATGGACAAAGCCAAAGGCGGAGAAGAAATTAAATTGCGGATTGAGTTTCAGAAGTAAATTCTCATAGCAGACATAAGGTCTAAAGGAAAAACGTTTAGCTGCAGTAACAATTAAATTACAACTAGGGTCGGTCGGGAGAAGCTTTATTTTTTTTTGATGGTACACTTAAAACAGACCCAATTTTATGCCTTTGTTTAGGCTGTTTCTGTACAGTAACGCCGTTTCCTGTCCGAAGAAGGGGGGGGGTATCTTCTCCCCCCCTCCCCTCCAAAAAAAAAGCGATACATAATGACCGGTCCCTAAGCATGCCTCCTTGAAATTGCCAATAAATTAATATAAGTAACATAGTCGGCAACGATAGAACGTAAATTTCGACATCAACACAGAATAAAGACCCCAGAATCTTTTATTTGGTAACTTTGTTCAAAAAGCACTAACTTGTGGATATTTTACCGCAGCAACAGATAGGAGATGTTGGTGATCATAACGTGCAGTCATCTGCACCAGTGTTTGTTTACCTTTTAGCATTAGTACGACGTGTCAGATGGCGCGGCTTGGAAATGAGTATGATCTAGCGTCAGATTTGACGTCATGCTTGTTTCACAGAGCAATGCGCGCCACTGTCGTGTGAACTATTTAATAGCGTAGTTGACGTATGAGTAAAGCGGCTAGGACAGAGGAATTTATGTGCCTTTAAACGCGTCGCTGGGTACTCTAGTAAAGAATTCTAGATACGCGGCTTTCCCATCCTCGAAGCGGCGTTAGACTCTGGATTGATATCCACGTAGTTTATAGAGGAAACCACCCTTGAAAAGGCGCTGAACCTGTTAACGCAGAAGGGTGTTTACCCGTATGAACATAAAAGCAAAATATCCGTTTTCAACGAGAAAGATCTACCGTCGAGACACTCGTTCTACTCCTGCTTGAAAGATGGGATCTTGGCTGGAGACGAATACGTGCGGGCCCTAAACCTCTGGCTGAGGATGAAATCGAAGGTTCAGCTGGGCAGCCTCTTAGGATGCAGGATGCACGCACATCGGGAAGCACAATCTCATATCTTCCGGCACCAGAGGCGGAGTTTCGTTCGTAGCAAAGAGGCATTTGAAAACCAATAACAAATACCTACCTCTTTAAGTCCCTAGCAAACCTTCCCTATACATAATGGACTGGGATATAAACAACCTGTGCGGTTTGGCCATGTGCGCTCATCTGCCTTACGACAAGTTTCGCTGCCTAACCAGGGAGGAGATTAGAAGTTTGGACGTAGACACCATGCAAAATGATGCCGCCGTAGGGTATATACTGGAAGTAGACCTCGAGTACCCCAAAGAGTTGCAAGACGCACACAACGATTATCCGCTTCCGCCGGAGAAGATCAAAATTGGAAAGGAGCTGATTTCCCCTTATTCTCTGAATCTGGCGGAAGATTTAAACCACAAGATCAAGTTTCCAACAGCAAACTCGTCCTGAACCTTACACACAAGAAGAAATACACGCTTCAATACAGGAAGATGAAATTCTTCCGCCGGCACGGACTAGTACTTTGACATATGTGAAGAGTCTCAGGCCCGTATTCTGAACGCTGACTAAAACTCGTACTTGACTTGAAATGACGTCACATCTGTTTTGTTTAGTGCCATTCATCACCAGAACTTCTTTTGGAAACAATTTGAATACATCGGGTGGTGAATGGAACTTAATAGGTGTGACGTCATTTCAAGTCAAATGACGTCACATCTATTAAGTGCCATTCACCACCCGATTTCTTCCAAATGTATCCAAACGAAGTTCTGGTGGTGAATGGCTCTAAATAGGTGTGACGTCATTTCAAGTCAAGTACGAGTTTTAGTTAGCGTTCAGAATACGGGTCTTAGCCTTTAACCAAAGACCGTGGATGAAATTGTACATCGAATTCAACACCGCAAAAAGGCAGGAAGCCCGGTCCTTTCTCCAAAGACTACTTCAAATTACTGAATAATTCGGTGTTTGGAAAAAACATAGAGAATAAGCAAAGTCGCCTCGACGTGAAGCTGTGTACCGACAAGAAAACGGTGCTGAAATATACCTCCCGGCCGCACGCCGAATCCTTCAAGATCCCAAACGAAAACCTGTTGCAACTCAATCGCTGCGTTCGTAGAACACTGTGCGATCTTCCGACCTACTCCGGATTTACCATACTGGAACTCTCCAAACTCTTCATGTTCGAATTCCACAACGACTACATTCGGCCAAAGTACGAAGACGCACCAAACTCCTTTTCACCGACAGCCTCAGCTACAAAATTGAAACGGAGAACATTTACCGAGACATGCTCATGGACAAAGACCGTTTCGACACGAGCAATTACCCGTCAAGTCATCCCCTCTTCTCCAGCACGAACAAAAACAAGTGTTCAGAAAAATGAAAGCCGAAATGGCGGCGTCCCCGTCTTAGAGTTTATAGGACTCAGGTCAAAAATGTACTCTATTTAACCTCTGAAAAAAGAGGATGTCAAGAAGGCCAAGGGTATCCAAACCTCGTTCGTCAAGAAACATTTAGGTTTCGGCGACGACGAAACAGCTTTAAACTCCGCTGCACCTCCTCAGAAGGGAAGCTGGGCCAAGATCTCCAACGTCGGCCACGAACTGATTACCGTTAGAATATCCAAATCCCTCCTCTCGCCTTACGACGACAAGAGGTACATCCTGGACAATGGAGAAGATACGCTGGCCATCAGTCACTACGATGCTGGTACTTGAAACGAATACGTGGAAGATTTCGACTCGAATGTGGACGTGATGAGGACGAGGAAGAAGAGGAAAAATTGTCCCTCCAGTTGGAAGAGCTAGAAGCGCAAAAACTGATCGAAGCCAAAATAGCCAAGGAAAACAAGAAGACCGTCTGCAGGTTCGCTGTACTGGAGAACCGCCGAAAACGTTGGAGGATTTTGAGGAGTGGAAAAAGGAGACTAGACAGAAAGACGCCATCATTAAGAAAAAAGCTCGTGCGCAAGAAACGGAGGCGCGGAGAGAAGCTAGGTTAAAGAAAGATGCCACTAGTAAAAGAACAGCTCAAGCTATAGAAACGAAAGAGCAAAGAGCGGTTAGACTACAGAAAAAAGCCGCTAGTAAAAGAAAAGCTCAAACTCTAGAAACGAAGGAGCAAAGAGCGGCTAGATTACAGAAAAAGGCCGCCAGTAAAAGAAAAGTTCAAGGTCTAGAAACGGATGATGAAAGAAAAATACGATTAGAGAAAAGATAAACTCGTGAGACCAGATTATGATGATCTCCGATCCGCGTGGATTTAAGCCTACTGGGGATACCACATTAACAAAACGCACCATATGCTTTACCTCCTAGGTGGTGTGGAAAGAAGCAATATTATCATATCCCCGTTTTATTGCACTTTTCAAAAGCACTCCAATTTAAGAAACCTCCGTAATGTTGCTAATTTGTCATTTTTGCACTCTGAAACATTCGGGAATTTTCACATTGTGCGAACTCGTACAGCATCTGCACGGCCCCCAGGGGGGCGAAGAAAAAAATGTTGCTGATTTGTCACTTTCACACTTTGAAGCGTTCAAGAGCATTTTAGAGTTCGCACAATAATAACGCTAAATACCCATTTCCACGACCCCCCCCCTCCCTCCGTCCCTGCGTCTTGAGGCTTGGGAGAATGCCAGTTGCCCCTTGGCTTGTCCCAGGTGGCAGTTTAATTTTTGCTCTGGCGTCCCTCCCGAAGGGTTCCACTCTACCAGCAAGGTACTTCCAGGAGTTCCGGCGGCTGTGTTTTCAGTACGCTGGTTATCAGCGCCTGTTTACTGATGGGTCGAAGTCAGACGTTGGTGTGGCGTGTGCTTGTGTGTGTAAGGGAGTAACGGTTGCCTATCACCTTCCTTCAGGCTATTCTGTGTTCTCTGCAGAGCTTTTGGCTCTTGGTTTGGCGGTGGAATGGATCCTGACCTACAGGGCACGCATTTCATTATCTTTAGTGATTCCATGAGTGCCCTGGAGTCCTTGGCGAATTACAATCCTCGGAACCCCTTGACACAACATGTCCAAGCTTTGCTTTCCCGCTTGCCTGGCCAGCGGAAAACCGTGCTTCATTATTGTAAACAGTCCTTGCAAATCCCGTATTGGATTCGTACAACAATGGTTAGAGCAATATAACAATGCCGTAAGTGAAATTATTACCTTACTTTCGTCCCGACCATTGTTAAAACGATGCTGTATAAATCCCGTATTCGCACAGTTGCAACAACACTCAACAATGGTTGCATACTTATTCTGCATACTTATTCTGCATACTTATTCTGCATACTTATTATGCACACTTAAAAAAAAACTTATTCTGGATACTTATTTGCATACTTA
>JAHWFP010138290.1:0-13389 GCA_023313725.1 Lithobius niger | reverse complement strand
TCTGGTCAGGAGTTCAAAGTTTGACGTTTAACATGGAAGTTCATGCTGAGGCTTACATAAGGTCCGCTACCGCGGTCCTTGATATTAATAATAATTCATTTAACTGCACGCCAAACAATCATCAGCACGGTAGTTTTTAACAAGGATCAGAAGATTCAAAAGGTTCACAATTTTGCCCCAAGTCTAAGACTTGACATAACACCACCAGTCCACCACCCACGAAAATGATGAGCCACACACCTCTATTACGCACTGCAACAGAGATATGTATTATATAAACCAAAAGAAATAACCGTCACTATTGTAGGTTACAAATACGGTAGCTTTTAGGCCTAGTTTTAGGTTTTTGGCCAAATTTTTTGCGTTTATGCCTAATATTTACCTCCGATCTAATTTCGTAAGTAGTTTTTTTAAGTTTACTTAACTACTTCCAGATGGTGTATGTTCGTCTGAATTCTTTAACTATTCAGGATTCCAAATTTACAATGGTGAGTGTTAGAAATAAATTCGAAAATTTGTAATTTCTTCCATAATAATTGTTTGATTTATGCCAAATTTTGGCTCAGTAATACTTTTGGGGGTATGAAGCGATGTACTAAATTTCATTCCAATCCGAACTTTCGTTTCGGCTCCAACCAGACTACAAAAGTGCAACCGACAGACTAACCAACCAAAATATTTCAATTTTGCGTCCTTCATAGGCTACGCTTCGCTCGCTCGCTCCGCCAATTAAAAAATATATATATAGTAGTGAAATTTGCTGAAACTACTTTAAGCATTTTTTTTTAAATTTTTAAACAGACTTAACCACCTTTTCTCAGAGTGATGTTTGTAGCCAAGGTATTTTTTCCACTCGCTGGAAAATTGGTACAGACCAACAAAATTCAGTGTTTGTGGTCGTATCATAATTATTTCACGGCATTAACATTAAACATTTTAATCACAATAGTAGAACACGTTTCCACACGTTCCAACACGTTGTTGTTGTTGTTGTTGGGACTCTTTGCCATCACCAGGATATCGAACCTATTTTCAAGTAGTTTAAAACGTAGGTACGAACAATTCCCGGGACCTTTTGAACCCGCTATTTTAATGTGACTAGAATATCTTTGTTGTTCTTCTCCTTGCTGGGGAAACTTTGCTTTCACCTAGAGATCGAACCAATGAACCGATTTTCAAGTTTTGTACTTTAAAACGTCGGTAAAAACAAAACCAAGTGTATTTTGAAGGTTTTTTAACCATTTGTTGTGCGTCGCCCTGTTAAAGGGACGGCAACTTAACGGCCAAAAACTAAGTTTTACATATTAGGCAATCCATCTTTATTTTTTCTTCAAAACGGTTTTGCGATACCGACCGATGTCAAACTCATCTTAACTTGTCGAACCAACTCTTCACCTTTATTTGTTGCACGTCAAAGGGACATAAGCCTTACCATGATGCTAGGCTGCTACGTGACGTCGTCATGAACAACTGACTAATCCGGAACAACTTGAGCGAATAAACGAATGCTTGTTTGCTCTATTGCAATATTTTTCACAGCATTGTTAACAATTTTCTTACTCACTGAAACAAGCGACTACCTAGACGCTAGACGCTTCTGTACACTACCCCACTTTCGAAACTGTTGAGGCACACACCTCTGTTACGCACTGCAACAGCGTTCTCTATTATATAATCTGAAAGTTGTAAACCATCACAAATGCCGGTTAAAATGTGTTAGTTTTTAGGCCTATAGTCTTAGATTTCAGGCGTAATTGTCTGTTTTTATATAGGCCTAATTTTTACCTTATTAATTTCAGTTTTGCAAGGATAGGATCAAAATGATCTGGATTCGAGAGTAGGCTTGTTTATTTATGCAACACGATGTCGAGACTATTTTAAACGAAGCTAGTGTGCGTCTTTAACGAAATAGTTTTATTATCGTTTTGTTTTTATGTTTGTGTGTCTTCTTGTAGTGTTTAAATGCGGCAATCGAATGTTATTATTTCATTGAGTTATACGTTAAGTTTTAACTTACCGTGTTTTAAAAAAAAATTTTTGGTCGCTGAATCTAATGGTACCGGGTTCTGAAGTTGAAAAAGGTGACAGACGGACGGACAAAGTCGTCAGAGGCGGACTGGCGGCTCAAGAGGCCAGTCGGGAAGGTGACGGCCAGAGGCCACTTCTTTTCAAATTATTAGGGCAAAGCCAAAGACGTAACGAAGTGCATTTGGCTGGGGAGAGGTTAAATTTGTCGAATCACACACCAGCTAGGGAGTCTGGGGGAGCGCTGTGAGCTCCCCCAGCGGGGTCCGGGCGGAGGCCCGGAAGCTGACGTATTTTTAGGTATTCTACAGCCTTTCCCGGCTTCAAATGGCACGTATTAGACAGAGCTTAGGGCGTCACACAAATAAAAAAACAATATATGTACAGTTTAGGGAAAGTCTTTTTTTTAAATCCCTTCCCATGCCCTAAATTTATTTTTGGAGGGGCTTTAGAAGAATGTTGGATCCCAGGTGTATGTACAAAGACTCGGTATTAATTTTTTTTTTATTATGAAAAGCAAGTGATTTAATCCTAGTGATCAATACGTCCTAGTTTTGGTTCAGTGTTATATGGTATCACACTGCTGGTAGCATATTTTGGTGTTTCGTGGGGTGGGGACTTTTCAACATCAGTGTTTGATGCAAATAATAATATTAAGAGCGGAACCAGAACAAAGTTTGGGAGGGGGGGGGGGGACCGTCGAGTGTTTAAAAAAAAATTTGTTTGATTAATTTTTGTCTTAGTTTAGCTACATTTTTTTTCGAACAATCGGCAATTTTCGCGGGTTAACATGGAGGGGTCCACACCTACGCCTAGTTAAGGACACGAACTTATTAGAATTAAAAGAAAGAAAAAAGTGAAAATTTACGCCCTTCAGCGAAAATAGCCACGGCGTCAAGGTGCTAGGTCAGGCGTTAGTATTTTATAGAATTCGGTCATGTGACTCATGGTATTTTTGCTGAGATGCTTTATTAATTATTTCTCATTTTACTTACTGTGAGAAACCCACATAACGATAATCCGATACAAAAAGTAAGGAGTAAGGAGTAGGAAAAATTCAGCTTCTTACCTTCCTAAGCTTAGATAGTCAAGTGTCAGTCATATAGCTAGCTGCAGAAGTTTTAGTTTTACTACCGAAATCCAGGTTCTTGACCGGGCGCAGAACGGACTTAACCAAACCAAATAGTTTCTAACCGAAATGGCCTTCCAACCATCCTGACTTTCGGTATTTATAACCAAAGTAGTGTAGTTTGCCCGTATCTACAACAGCTCGGCTACCTTCTACAATACTAATTCTTATCGTCTCATCTGTGACGTCACAGATGAGATGACGTATTGGGTTAGTGTTAGTATGACTATGCATTTTTATAGTGACTTGCACTTTTTTTATTAGATTTTGCGCGGCGTCTACCTCCTTTGAAGGTTGGAGTCAGAAAGAAAGATGGCTTCCGGTTGTAAGTAATATGTAAGGCCTGCTCGCTCTCTGATTGGTCGAGAGTCGGTCACGTGAGCGGAGGACGTTTCCGGTCGTCCCTCGAGCGGTAGGAATTGGAACTAAAAATGGAGGATTATTTTTAAGTAATATTTCTCTGATTCGTTGAGAGAGCTGGTAACGTGACCGACGCCTGCAGCGCCCTTCCGACGGAGATTAGAACTAACTGAATAAGGCTGGTGGCAATTATTTATAGTCATTTAAATCTGATCACGACTAGACATGGATGTCGCTACACAAACCGATTTATCCTCGATGAAAGACTTTCCTTCATCTGAAAAACGACTTCGAAACGTTTATGCTCCTTCAAGTGCACTAAACCCGAAGGTAGGATCGAGTTTCATTGATTCGTGCGAACGCATTTTAAAAATAACGGAGGTGAAACCTTGTCATGTTTATGGACTTGTGATACAATATGGCAACACAAGACTTACAAAGGAGATATTTGCAAGATCGCTAGCCTATCATGCGAAGAGTTGCTCCATTGACTCGTATTGCATCGGAGGTGAATCTGTCGAACTCTATTGTTTCATACGTTTTAAGGAAAAAGTGGATGTGGGGTTTGTGATTTGCCTTTCAAGAATGATGGTTTCATCAATTGTGCCTACAATCGTTCTACTTTCAACAGAAGCCATTCGAAGAAATTTTTTGTCAATGTTATATGCTAAAGATTCTACTCCCGTACAAACAGTAGCATCCCAAGAGCTGCTTAGTTGTGAAGGTCGAGATAGCAGCGAAAGTTATGAATTAAAAAAAAGAAAACAAACAGCGTTCTGTAGTGTAAATCGATAGTGCTAAACAAAAATAAAAATAAAAATTTCTCGCTGATACTAAAGTTGCGCCTCCCAACTCAGAGTTCATTCGCTTCAAAAATGTCAGACCGTGCACTTAATGCCCGTCTTAATGAGACGGCAATTACGAGGTTAAGCGACTGTATACACTCATTCACAACCTCGGTCATAAACCTGCTATTTGATATGGTTGGCAATACGAGCGGGGAGATAAGACAGTATGTTCTGGATACCAAGAATGAACTTGAAAATACTTTTGAAACGAGAATAATGGAGGCTTCGCTTAGTAATAGCTTACTGGAAGAAGAAGTTACAAACTTAAAACGACGTGCACTACAGACGGATTCAAGCGGTGATCCTCAGTATTTAGCTAACGGTAAACGAATAACGAATGTGGCTCCGGCTCTCCACTCTAGTGACGTCACCACCTTATCGTGGTGCAAGCAAAATTGTCTTTCATTAAATAGTCAACGTAACGCCTTCGACTCCAAAAACAAAATGATAAAGAACCTCTCACAACCTACTGAATCTAACGATGCAGCTAATAAACAATATGTCGATTTCACAAATAATTTATTTGTGTCATTCAATTTTAATGCCCAACTTAATCAACCCTGGTTTGTTTTTGCTCGAGATGCTAGTTTTGTTATGACACGAAAAGCAAAGCTGACGAGAATTTCCTTGTTTTGTGAAAAAGAAAATGTCGATTTAATGGTTAGAGTGGATTTTGGAAGGAATCCATTTACGTTCCACAAACCTAGTTACGTGAAAACAATGGAAGAAATTCCAAAGACAGATACTTATCGAACCTGGTCAAGCTATTGTGGTTTCTAATAGTACGTATGTGAAAGAATATTTAAAAGATACGAAAGTAGACGTTTTCTTTACATTTATTTAAATTTTTTTTTTTTTTTTTTTTTACATTAATTTTCTTTTTTTTGTCTCCGGCCCATCTTCATCATCTCCATCTCTTTTTCTTTTTTTTTCGCTGTAAAGAAGTCGAAGAATTAGCGAATAGAACAATACTTTTTAAAGAATGTTTTTAAATCTGGTGTAGCTTACTTTTCTATTGCTACCCGCATCAATCGTCTCAAATTGTCTAATAACGCAGACACCATCGGTATGCTAAAAAAGGAAGGGAAAATCGTTTTTGTTTAAAAAGGGATTTTTAAAAATGTTATTTAAAAGTTTTCATCTTATATTACTTACAGCTCATTTTCTCCCGTTTCTGGGTTTGTGTACATGTTTGGCATCTATAAAAAAAAGAATCACGTGATCAGGAAAATGATTTAAAACTCTTTGCGGAGTTGAGACAAGCTCATTCGTTGTTTGTTGTTCGTGGAAATGAGTCGTCAAGTTCAGTTCAAAGACGGGAAAATGGATCAACAAGAAGTTACAAGTTTAGAAAATGTTGACATTGAGCAGACTGTCAGCGAGTTGAGCGATCTCGTTCAAAAACTGTCAAATCAAACAGTTACTGTTTGTAATGAGGCGATTAACGAAAATTCTGAAGAATATTACGCCGCTTTAAGACGACTAAAGGAACAATTGAACAATCGTTTAGACGCACAGGAAGATATTTTACACGAACAAAAGTATACTTTTCAAGCTTTTCAAGCAAGTGACTACTTACGACCGGATCCAGAAGAAAATATGGACTATAACGTGAAGGGGCAACGCATTGCTAATTTAGGAACACCTGTTTATGAAGGTGATGCTGTCAATCTAAGCTACGCACGTGAGAATTTCCTTCCATTAAATTCGAATCAGAACTGTTTTAACGCTAATCAGAAACGTATTGTTAACGTATCTGATCCAAATGACGAAAATGATGTTTGTACAAAACGTTATGTCGACGCTCAAAAAACCAAGAATTTGCAAACAATAACTTTTACAAACACTACACCAGCCTTAGCTAATAAACGCTGGAAAAATGATTTTTTTACAACGAAGAAAATTGCTGTAGAGGAAGTGATTGTATTTTCTGAAGATCCCAGAACCAACTTCCTCGTTAAATTGATGCTTGGTGACCGTGAAATGATGCTAGAAAAACAAGCTTTTGAACGTTTCGCAACTCTAAAATTGAGTGAGCCAATTTTAGTTGAGGAAGGGAAGAGGTTAGAGGTTTTTAACGTTGATGAAATCCCAACATTTTTCAGAAAACCAAATGGTTTTCACAGCATTGTAAAAGCTGATATTTATTATTCATTTGTAGAGTAGTAATTTTTTCCTATATGTAGAAATTAAATAATAAACATCTTTAAATAAAATGTGTGCAAAGAATACTTACTTTTCTCTCGATGGTGTCGGGTGCTCTTCCAATGGCAGTTGTGATGTGATGAAATCTTTCCCCAGTGGAATGCAACGTCACTCATTTTAATCTCGATTTTATTTTTTTTCTTGTTCGACACTAGGAAGAGGCTGTGGAGATGAACGATCTTTCAATCGCATCTCTAATTTCAGTTTTCGGGGACAAACACCTCGAAAATAAGCATGATGTTAGTTTTTAGTCAGGTCACCAACCTGTTCACTTGAAAAATGTCGCGTAGTCGGATCATGACATTCAAAAACGGTTATTGCCATTTCACGATTTTAAGAGATTAAAGGTTTCATATAAAAAGGGAAAGCTTTTCAAGAGAGCTTCACACGTCTTCAAGAGTTTAACTTGTGTTCAAAGTGTCAGACAAGTCTTCAACTTGAAATCAGGTAAGTTTACAATTGTTTTTTACATGTTATTAGATAGATTTTAAAAAAGAGAATAAAGACTAATGTGACTTTGTTCTCTCTTTTTTTTTTTTTTAGTAAAATGGCTTCCATACTTTTGCCAACAATGTCTCTCCCATTAAGTGTCACCGACCAGGCTTTTCTGAATGTTGGCATATACGCAGAAAATATCCTTATTCATTTAAGAGACTACACTAGAGCAACGTCGAGGTTTTTTCCTTCCAAAAACGGTATTCCATTGTCGCTGCAACAATGGAAAATGTTCAAAGATAATTTTGACATTATTCAAACAAACGTGGTCGATGGAGACATGCACGTAGAACTAGATCAAGGCCAAATACTGATCTATCCTCAGATCGAAAACAACCGGAAATACATTGTTTTCCAACGTGAAGATGGGAAACAATATAATTTAAATTCAAGCTCATTTTCCACGTTGAGGTCATTAGCACCTGCTGTCGACGTCATGGTGACGAAATTGAAATCTGAGATGGAGAACAAAGGTTAAATAATGACATAAAAATGTTGATACACGTTATCGGGTGAGTTTTTTTTTTATTTTTTATTGTGTTTTAAACATTTTTAAAACGAAATAATTCAGTTGCCTTCAGACTGTTGTGAGAGTAGGATGAATCTTACAGAAAAAGCTACGTGCGAAGCTTATGGAATAGTATGTTTCGTATCCAACAATTTGCTAGCGAGAGGACAATCTTTTACAACAATGACACTTTTTAGTGGCGAATATGAGTTAGTGTCACATGCCGAATCGCAGCTTGGGGAGCATTTGTGGCTTTATTTGCGTTTCAAGAGTGCAACATCGCGAGAGAAAGTGTTGAATTTGTTGAAACTGACTGAACTCTCTACAGACTATACTGTGCGTGCACTCATCAGTGAAACAAGTCGAAAGCGATGGATTACGAAAATGTGTAAAAAAGATCCTGAAATGCTCGAACTATTGCAACCTAAGGAACTGAATTATTTGTGTTTCGAGATGCGTCTCATTAGATGGTGTGAAACATATTTGCATACTGACTTTAAATTTGATTCTTTTCTGTTTGAATATTCTGCTCAGTTCCCTTTTATCATTGCATATTTGAATTGGTACCGTAAAATGCGTGCAGATTAAAAATAGTATAAAATACTGTTAAATTGTTATTTTGTTGTTATTTTAAGAATGGAGTCCGTTGATTGTAGGTTGCGTCTTCCAGCTGCTATGGTCGTTGCAGGACAGCCTAATTCGGGGAAAACGGAATTTGCGGTTGATCTTATTTTAAATAGTTGTGACTTAATTTCTCCAAAACCTACCCAATGTCTCGTAATATATGATATTTGGCAAAAAGCCTACGACCGCTTGAAACAGAATTGCTCCATACCGTTAGTATTCTCTCGAACAGTGGATCATGCAATGATAGAAGCTATTGACTGCAACCAAGCCACTATTGTTTTAATCGACGATAAAATGTGTGACTTAACAAGTCAAAAATGCTTGATAACTGATATTTTTGTGAAATACTTTCATCACAAAAATTTATTTTGTATTTTACCGGTTCAAAATATGTTTCATAAAAATTTGAGAACCATTTCTGTCTGCTCGACTTATATTGTATTGATACAAAGTCCACGTAATTTGTCACAAGTGAAATGTTTGGGGACGCAATTAGGTTGTGCCAATTTCTTGTGTGCGGTATATAATGACGCAACTCGTAACCCATTCACTCATTTGCTGTTAGACCTTCACGCAACGACGGATCCTTCTCTTCGCTACCGTAGTTGTATCTTATCGCAACAACCAATTGTCTATATAAAACAATGAAGAAGAACAAAGTTAAACAGTGCATACCTCTCCTCGAGCTGTTAGCATCGCACAAGGTTCATCGCTCCGTGAAAAAAACCCTACTTACTCAATGTCCTACTGTGCTTGATGTTTTAAATAGCTGCTGTCTGAATGTGTTACGAGGTAAAATACCTTTAAGTATCAACCAAAAAAATAGGTTAAGAAAATATAAAAGTATTTTAAAGTTGTTAGCTACGAAACGTGTGAGCAGGAAAAAAAAAGTAAAAACCCTAAATCAAAAAGGTGAAGGTTTTCTTGGTGCATTGATCCCTCCAGTAATCAGTTTATTGGGTAGTATTTTTTCACGCTAACAATGTATAAAAAAATGATGTTAACTAACTATCCCGGCGTTAGGCCCTTTGAAAAACCTCTCAGTGATTTAGACCAACAAATGAAAAGTATTTTAGAGCAAGATAATGTTGACGACCATCAGAAGGTTGTGTTGTATCAACAAATATTACAGCGCTACTTGAATTATCGTGAACAAGCTAAAGTAAAGGAACCTTTACAAGTTAGTTTTAGTAGCACTAGCACTTTAAATCCGCCAACAACAACTTTAAAAACGGTTGCAACTTCTCAATCAACACCACAGCAGACTGAGGCTAGCGACAGTGAAGATGGTGCATCGGCCGGAAAACCAAGCATTGACGAATTGGTAGAAACGGTTCCTATTAATTATAGATCGGTTGTAGCCGAACGTTTGGCAGAAGGTGACATCTCTTGGAACGAAAGGGGTGAGTTATTATTTCAAGGACGACCTATTAAAAATTCGAATGTCGCCGATTTAGTGCATGGCTTGTTCTCGCGCACAAAGCATGCAAAACGTGTTGCTAATAAACTACCAGGCTGGCAATCTCTTAATACTTTATTAGGTCGCGTAGCAACGCGAAGAAGAAAGTATACAAAACCAAAGAAACCAGTTGAGAAAGATTTGGGGTGGTTTGATGATAGTCAATACTTCTGATTATGACGACTTTAAAAGAAATCTACTTTGACCCGAATTCTCCAGGGTCATTAGGGGGTAAAGAGAGGTTGTATGGTGAAGCTAAAAAATATGGCTTTAGTAGAAAGCAGGTAGACGAATTCTTAAAATCTCAAGATGCTTACACTTTGCATAAAGACATTAGACACAAGTTTACGCGTAACCCTTTCATAGCTTATCGAAAAGATCAAATATGGCAGTCAGACCTCATTGACTTAAAGAAATATGCTCCTTTCAATAACAATTTTCAATACGTTTTGATTGCAATTGATGTGTTAACTAAATATCTCAGAGCTGTTCCTTTAAAAAACAAATCAGCAACTGCTATGGTTTCCGGTTTAAAGAAACTGTTCAAAGATAAAAAACCAGAGTACCTTCATTCTGACGAAGGTTTAGAATACTGTTCAGCAGCTGTCAGAACGTTACTTCTCTCTCTTAATATTAAATGGTACCACACCTATAATCGCTCAATTAAAGCAGGAATCGCCGAAAGAACAATAAAAACGGTGAAAAGTCGTATATTTCGTTGGTTTACATATACAGGTACATATAATTATGTAGATGTTTTAGATAAGATTGTAAATTCTTACAATAATTCTGTTCATCGTAGCATTAAGTTTAGACCTTCCGAAATTACAACTAGAAAAAAGGAACGCGAAGCTTATAAAAATTTGTATGGTGGTGGGAATGATTTGAAGGTAGGTCAGTTAGTGCGCATACCAAAAATCAGACACGTCTTTACACCTGGGTACATTCCAAAGTGGACTAGGGAAACTTTTACAATAGCCAGTAAAATTAAAAATAAACGTTACAAAACACCTGTTTACACGATAAAGGACTACCAATCTGAACCCATAAAAGGGACTTTTTACAGCCAGGAACTGCAACCTATTGTAAAACTAGACAATGTTTACAGAATAGAACGTGTGTTGAGAAAAAAAAAAGTAGCAGGTGTGACTCATTTTTACGTTAAATGGGCAGGGTGGGGTCAGCAATTTAATAGTTGGGTGACAGATATCGTTCAAGATGGACCTACTTGATAATCTCTACATAACACTTCCCTCTAATGGTAGTTTTGATGTCTATCCTGATAACACGTTGGCTCATTACAAAAATTATCTGCCAGAAATGCTTCATCTTTCAAACGAATACGAGGTTGCCTTAGTAGAGATGCAGTTTCCTTTAAGAATGGACTATAAACCGTTCGTAATGAGAGCTGGCGAGGACGATGTAATCTTAAATGTTTTAAATTTAGATATAATGACGCCTACAGCCATTGAATACAAACTAAAATGCACCAGCGGTGGTATCAGCTATGACACAACTAGTGACCTCGTAGAAGCAATAAATAAGGAAATAGCAGAGTTTAGAAGATCAAAATTTGAAGATTATAAAGGAAAGGAACATCCTTTTCATGATGCAGATTACGAAAAGAGAAAAAGACCTAGAATTAGTTACAATAGCAGTATAAAACGTTACGTCATTCATAATGACATAAGACCAACTACTAATCTGTACATTCGATTATTAATGGGAAACCGTATGGCCCGCAGGCTAGGCTTTGAACCAAATCAATTGCCACTTTACCCCTATCGTGATGATGGAAGTCTCGCAACAATGGGGGGTGTTGTAGTTGTTTTAGATAAAAGCATCTCTTATAAAACTCGAGCTGAATTAACCGTCACAGCAGTTAATCCTTCGCCTCACGATAATAACAACCTTCCAGATTATATTTGGGTTTATACAAATCTAATAAATCCGAGGCCTGTTGGCAACAGTTACTCCCAATTGTTAAGAATAACTAACGTTATAGGAGAGTCAGGCACGAGTCAGTCCGTTATTTTTACTTCTCCCCATTATTATTCGCTGTTACAACATAACGTGCAAACAATAGAAATTAAATTTTGCGACGCCTATGGGGATATAATACCGTTCTCTTCCCAAGGCCACACCATTGTCACTTTGCACATCAGACGGAAAAGGTCGTGAACGAAACAATGGCTTCCTGTTGCCCTTATACAGCTCACTATCGAAGACAAGCAGGTGGTTTAAACGTTTATTCAGGAGCAAGATTCCAGGCCGGTCATGGCCTTGCTAACCTTTTTTCTAGTATATCTAAATATGCTATGCCTTTCGTTCGTTCAGTCGGCAGCTATTTAGGACGCAAAGCTTTAGGAACCGGAAGTAATATCGCACAAGATTTAATTGCCGGTAAAAATTTTAAACAGAGTGCAAAGGATAGATTACAGGAGACTGGTGAACAAATATTAGGCGATGTTAAGGCTAGGTTCAGTCAATCTGGTAGTGGACGCAAGAGAAGACGCAACTCTCCCAAGAGGAATACTAGTAAGAGACGACGAACAGTTACAGTAGCTAAAAAGAAGAAAAATAAGAAAGTGATTCAAGATAGCATTTTTTAACAAAAATGTCTTTCATTCATCCTACATCTTGTGAGTGTTTGAAATCAGAATTGGACATATTTGAAGTTCCACCAACACAAGTGTCTATAGAACGCAATCAGTATGTCGAATACCGCCCTATTGCAACGCCTAGTTCAACTATAGAATTTCAGATTGACGGAACAGCAGACTATTTGGACTTGGCGCAAACATGTATTTATTTAAAACTGAAAGTTGTAAGCGCCACTGGAGAAGATCTTACTGATGCATTGAGCGCTTTCATAACGCCTACTAACCTATTTCTACAATCTCTTTTTTCACAAGTGGACTGTTATTTCAACGGGAAGCTGATTTCTGGAGGCAGCGACACCTATCGATATAAAGCTTACCTGCAAACGTTGCTCAGTTACTCTAATGCAGCTAAAGACTGTCAGTTGGGAGCTGCTATGTGGAATACTGCAGATAACAGGAAAACTGCTATCGCAAATTCTAAAAGTATAGAGTTAATGGGGCGAATTCATACTGAAGCCTGCAACTTGTCGAAACTTTTGTTGAGCAATGTTAATGTAAAGTTTCGTTTCGTTTTATCAAAGCCTGAATTTTCGCTTAAGTTGTCCAATGCCGCTGCTGCTACTTTGAAACCAAAAATACAAATCGAAGCAGCTGCTTTGTTTGTAAAAAAGGTTAGACCTTCCCCATCCATTCTAGCATCTCACATGACAACACTACAAGAAAATAGCGCAAAATATTCTTTTGTTCGCAGTGATATTAAAATACAAACTGTCTCTAGCGGAATGACTTCGGCATTTATTGACAACGTTTTTCAAGGACAGGTGCCGTCTTTTGTTTTGATTTGTTTTGTTGACAACGAAACGTACACGGGTGTTTATAAAAAAGATCCTTGGATATTTGAAAATCACGGTTTGAACTACTTATCGCTCACTGTAGACGGGGAACAAATAGACAAACCACTACAACCTGACTTTAGTTCCATGACCTACACCCGAGCCTACATGAATTTATTTCACGGATTAGACACATCATTTCAAAACGTAGGTAATGGCATCAAGATTACAGATTTTGCTACAAAACATTGCATGTTTGCTTATGATCTGACTCCGGATGGTTGCGCCGGAAATTCA
>JAHWFP010138284.1:0-10043 GCA_023313725.1 Lithobius niger | reverse complement strand
CCTCTTTTACCATATGAGTTTCTCCACATCGGTTCGCTGATCCACTTGTTGTTACCTCTTACAGATCTCTCTTTTTCTTTCCAGTTATTAGTTTTAAAATAATTCTTTCTTATGATTTCAAATCTATGTGTTTGGTTAACATTAAGAACACCTATGTGATTGTAAATATCTTTACTACTTTTATTTTTTTCAGTTCTAAAGAGTACTTTAACAGCTTTATTGATCACCTTTTGAAGTTGCATCAACATGGATTGTGTGGTTGAACCATAAGTTGTTATTCCATATTTAACAGTTGACATAATCAGGGATTCGAACACCATTTTTTTGTTGTTTTCGTTTAAAACGTCTTTGATTTTATATAGGGTCGGTATGGTTTTCCTAATATTTGTAATTAATTTTTCAATATGACTATAAAATTTCCAATTAGTATCTAGTTGAAGACCTAGATATTTGATGCTGTATATTCTGTTCAGTTTTTTACAATTACAGTTAGAGGTATCTTCGTTACATTTGTCTTCACATACGACGATATTTTTTTTTATCTCTTGCATATGTGATGTTTTTATTGGTAAAAAGCATGTTTTTTCTGTGTTCATAATTAAATCATTTTGTAATAAATAAACTCTTAGCTTGTCAAAGTCATCTTGCAAATGTTTAATCATTTTCTTATTATTGTTATGTATGGATAGGAAAAATATATCATCAGCGTAAAGTGTGATATCCGTTTTCCAAGAGATGTGCAAAAGGTCATTTACATACACAATAAATAAAAGAGGTCCCAATACAGAACCCTGCGGGACTCCATATTTAATATCTTTCAAACTGCTATTTTCTTGCCCAAGTTTTACACTGCACTTTCTATTTGTTAAGTAGCTTTTCATGATGTTGTACATTTTTCCCCTTAGTCCATGTTTGTAGATTTTTTCTAATAGAATATTTGTTTTAAGTGTGTCAAATGCTTTGCTTAAATCAATGAGCACTGCACCAACATATTTTCCATCATTTAAAGCTCTTGTTACGTTATTATTGATTTTTTCAAGTGCATTGATGGTGCCAGTGCCTTTTCTATATCCAAATTGATTTTCGTTTAAAATTTTGTATTTATTAAGGAACGCTTCAATTCTAATAGCAAAAAATTTTTCAATTATCTTATTAAGTACGGGTAGCAGTGAAATAGGTCTGTAGTTGTTCATATCTGACTTTTCTCCCTTTTTATAAATTGGTCTTATTATCTGTTTCTTCAGTGTATCAGGCCATATTTCCGTTTTAATAATACAATTTATTAGCATTACCATAAATTCACTTGTTTTTTCTTTTGTGGCAATGAAGTGTTCAAGAAGGAACCCATCATGTCCACTAGATTTTTTTGGTTTCAGTTTATTAATAATCGAAATAACGTCATAAATATTTGCTTCATAAATTTCCATAGTCTTATTTACATTTACATTTTTTTTTATATTTGATACCTTTGCTAATTTTTTTATTTTTTGTAGTATTCAATTTCTGCTCTTTCAGTTTATTGTCAGTATCCGGTATCTGTTCTTGAAAATTTAATGAAAATTCTTCACATAAGTCTTTTAAATTACTTTGTTTGAAGTTTTGTTGTATTTGTGCTTCAATACATTTTTTATTGTTTTGTTTTCCTAGAATTTGATTTAGTTTTTGCCATGTTTTCTTGCCATCGGTTTTATTTTTTTTAAAGAATGTATTATAAAAAGATTGCTTGGCTTCACATATACATTTTCCAATTTCTTTTTTCATATTTTTATACCTTTCATATTCTAATTTAAGTATCTCACTATCTTTATCTGTTTTCTTTCTATCTTTTTTAATGGTATTCCAAAAATCATTTTTTTCGTTTATTTTTTTCAGTAATACTTCATTCATCCATTCTTGTCTCATATTATTTTTACTACTTTTTTTACTATGTTTTTCAAAAGTATTTCTGTTGTAAATCGTTGTTAAAATGTTGTTTATTTTATTATACATCTCATTTGGATCGTTTACTTTTTTCAAGAATTCCCAATTTATGTTTTTGAGTTCTTCAATAATTCGATTATTATTGACTTTTTTATACCAATTCATGTTAGTTTTATTTTCATCTTCTGCAATGTGTTTATCATTATTCTTGTCACTAAATCCAATTAGTGTGTAGTAGTGATCTGCTAGTTTAGTAGTTATTACTGCACTTTCACATTTTAAGTCAATTAATTTGGTGAAAATTAAGTCAAGACATGATCTAGATATCGTGTTGCTTCTTATTTCTTCTCTAGTAGCTGTTACTATTTGTTGTGTGTAGCCATTGTAAGCAATCATATTTTCAAATTTATTTAAGTCATACTTTTCACAATCACTTTGTGTTTCATTTAAAATGTTTAGGTTAAAATCACCAACATAAATTTTATTGAAGTTTTTGATATCATCCTTTTTTTTAATTAGTTTTTTTTAACTCAGCAATATATGTTTTCCTTTCAGAGGACGGTTTCCTATAACACACAATTATATTATAATTAATGCAATTGCTAGTCATAATAATATCTAACGAATCATTTTCACCAATTTTGATTGCTTCAGATTTGATATTTTTGAACACATTTTCTTTGATATAGACTAAAATACCACCACCTTTTTGTGTATTCCTGCATACACTATACTTTGTGTAATTTCGTATGTTGTAATTAACAGTTTCGTTTTCACTTATGTTAATTTCTGTTAAAACTATCACATCCCAGCTTGTAGCACTATTGTCAATGTCGATTAAGAGTTTTTCCCAGTTCTTCCTACAACTTCGTATGTTGACGTGAATGAACATAATTTTGTTTTTATAAAGATGTTTGTCACCTTTAAATTCAGCAAAATTTCCGTATACATGATTTTGAAATTCAAATATCTGCTCCATTTGTGTTCCTATTTGTTCCATTTTCTTCTGTAGTTGTGTTGGTTTCTTTTGCTTTCAGGTGTTCTAGGTCTTTTTCGCTCTTTATTACGTACACTTGTCTTTTTCGTTCTTTCTAACTTGTACTTTTCCGTCCTTGAACCAGATATATTTGTAGTTTTGCTTCAATTCTTGTTTCGATTTCCATAAAAGTTGTTTGTAGAAGGGTGTCATATGTTCGTTTATGTATATAACATTATCACTTCCATCTCCATATACGTCCTTATTTGTTACCCGTTTTTTTCTTCTCTTCAACCACAGATCTCTATACTCTCGGCATTTGAATTGTATAATTATTGTTTCCGGTTTATCCTTCTTTTTTGTAGGTATTCGATGAGCTTTGTCAATATGCCAGTCTGCAAAACCTTCAATATCCAAATTATCGACAAACCCATAAATTGTGTCAAGCATTTTTTCATTTTTAACGTTATCAATTCCAAATATTTCAATGTTTTTATTTCGTGCATACTGTTCTGATTCATTTTGATTCTGCTTTATTTCTTTTAACGATTTCTTGATAACATTTGTTTCGTCTGTGTCTTCCTTTTTCATTCCCGTGATCATGTCTTCAATAAGGTCCATTCTCTTAGAAAGTTTTTTGTTTTCTTGTTTTAGCGCTAGGTTTTCTTTCTTCATCTCTTCGTATTTTTCGTTCATAAATTTCATACCTTCGATTATTTTTTCGTTGTCCTTTTTAAGTTCCGTGAGGGTTTTTTCGATTCTTGCAATAGCCAAATCTCTTTCTACGGTTTTTTGCATCACTTTCCAGTTCATCTTTCTTCACGTGTGGTTTTTCTGTCTTTTTCGTGTTCTTGTCGTTCGTTTCTTCGTCATTTTCGTCCTCTTCACTACTGCTTGTGTTGTTTTCACTACTTGCGTCTTTTTTATCATCTTTGTCTGATTTGGCTGAATTTGATCTGCTTGGTCTACAACGCTTGCATCTCCATGTATTTATGTTTTTTCCCATTGCTTTAATTGTTGTTGGTGCCAATCCCGCACATTTCTGATGATATTTCCCTTTACATTCTGAGCAAATTACAACATCTCCTTCATTTGTCTTTATGACGTTTTCGCAGTCCTGGCATCTAGCTACGTTCGGCATCTTGACACTTTTATCTACCATTTCCGAACACATTTATAGGTCGCGTCATTTGCGAATTCGTTTTCAATGCGTCACTTGCGATCCGTCACAAATTTACCGAAACCGAAAGTAACTTGACATGATAGGATGAAGTTGCTTGTCACAGCGCTTCAACCTAAGTAAATACGTGTTTTATTTGTAATGAAAATGTTGTTTCTTAGATTTAAAATGTAATGCTCCGTGACAATACTAAGTTTTACGACAATTATTATTAATTTATTTTGTATTATTTCCGGTTAACTCAAGTGCCGCGTAATATTTACGAACTGGGTGTTGCCTAACCGAATGAGAGCAGCCTCACGCACTTGGGCTGCCCATTTTTTGTCACGATGGTAATCAAAGATTAAGCGCACACCGCCGGGAACACAAATAATGTGTCATTTGTCTATCAGGTACGTCGTATACGTTTAGAAATTGGTTTAGGTCTACCAAATGTAGTTCCTTCAAACATTCGTTATACTGCAGAAAGCAGGATCTCAGACGAGTCGATCATAAAAACCAAGATGGAGGGATGAGGCTGATAGTTTAATCCGATAAAATACCATGTGGTCGTTTAATTGGTGTTAAGTAGGCGTGATTGGCTTGTGGCGGCCGATTATTGGTTTCCCATTGGTTAATTGTTCTTAGAAAATTATGCAGATATATTCTCAAATTACAGTAAAATGGTCTGGACAGGTACCGAGACATGTTTAAGGCTCTGACCTTTTTTTGAACGACTCGAGTGTGATTGCTGTTACTATTTCTCTAGGGAGCCCATTCCATGCAGCAACAACTTTGTGTGCCTAGAAAATAATTCCGCACATTCTTTTTGAAAGGGCACAACTATAGTTTAAACAGATTGGCATGTGTTCACCAATCAATACGTAATTCGAAAAATTTTGAGTAGGCCTAATCAACATCAATAAGATTATTGATCAGTGATCAGAATATCGTCAGTGATTTTCCTCTTCATATCAGTTCCTTTAATCGGATTTATACCGACAACTTGAGACTGTTATCCCCTTTAACCCAACGCATGACCCTGCAAAACGATATCAACAACATTTTTGGCTGGACAACTGAAAACGGTCTTCTTCATAACCCCGATAAACACGTCATTCTTCATTTTGGGCACAATAATCCTTTCTCTTATTATCACCTAAACGGCAAAACCATTTCTACGTAAAAACCTTTCCTTATCTTGGCATCTTGGTCGACACCTCCCTTAAATTCCATTCCAATGTCAACAGTATCATTTCCAGAGTTTAAAGAACAGCTCATTTCATTCTCAAAAGTTTCTCCCATGTCAAACCTTCGCTCTTTGCCATGCTTTACAAAGTTTTTCTTAGACGTGTGATGGAGTATTGGTTTCAGATTTCTCGTCCCTGGTATCCTCCTTTTTGGCTCGCTTGAGACCTGTCAGCGCAGGCTCACTAAGTGAAGCAACTCAATTTTATCCCGTACCACAAACGGCTTCAGCAACTTTCCTTTGTTTCGGTCAACTCTCGGTTCTTCAGAGGTGATCATATTCTGACGTATCAAATCATTCACCACTTAATTGACGTTCTTAGCACCCTCCAGAACCTTAAAAGACAGGGAAATGTCCAGTGAAACCGGAATGGTTATTAAATTCGAAAATTAAATACAAATAATAACTACTTGACTGCCTAGAGCTCAAAAGTTAAAAAATATAAAGTTAGTAACCAGGACAAACACTGTCATGCAGCAAGTACCTCAACAGATGTTGGAGCGAATGACAAATCTTTGCCACTATGCGTAACCAATTACACAGTGGGTGCATTTACGTGGGGAACTGCTGAAACAGGGTGCAGAGAGGTTTTGGGCTACGACCGCAGATTTAAACACGCGGCACGTGCACAGTGATTTAGAAAAACAGAGGCGGACGCAGAACAACGCTCCCAACAAAAATACACCATGTACCTTAAATCAAACAATACAAAGCGACGCCCAAGTTAAAACTAAACGCGGCCACATTGCTGATCTCGAAACTCAAATGGTATAGAAAAAGACATAAGGTAGGGGGAAACAGTTTAAGTAATTTTAACTCGCCAGAAGGGTGAGGGGTTGACGAGAGTAGGAATGGAAGGGGGGGGGGATTTCACGGCCGGGTATGCGTACTCACTGTTGCCTATGCGAGTCGTCTCTCAGCAGACACTAATAGTTGGGGCACATTAAAATATTAAGTTACCAAAATGGAAGGGGCGGGGGAGAGGTGGCCAGTTGGTGATGTAAGCATTCCAGTCTCACAGGGAAAAAAATTAAAGGTGGGTAAATGCCTGAAAAAAAAAAGGTCCTGAGAAAGGGGGCCCCATCTGTAATAATTCTATTGACAAAATATTCCCTCTTGTATCCTTTATTTACACGAGCTTTGTTGTCTTGATCTTGTTTGCGACGGGGAGCTAAAGTTACGAATGATGTAATAATAGAGGAGGGCTTAGACAATTGATGGCAACTGATGACGAGGGGGAATGGGTGGAAAATTGCCAATTTCGTGATGGGTTAATGCGTGAATGCTCCTTTCGGAGAATTTTGCAGGAAGAGGATTTAGTTTAGTTTTCAAAGTGTTTTCTTTGGAGGGCGAGGGTGTTCTGGCTGAGTGCTTGGTCAATCATAGTGTGAATTCAATGGGGGACAGGAAGGAGTGTAATGGCTGATCACCTGCTCATCGTCAAATCATTAAAGGTGCCTTACGAAGTCGACCGAATCAGGCATTTAAACACAACACCCCCGCTATGTCAATGCAAAAAGGCGTATTCGGAATTCTCCGGTTGTCATCGTATCCACCGGAGAAAAATGGAGGCATAACAATGGACCGACCTCACTAAACACCGTGGTGTGAAGAACAAACAATTACATGGTTCCCCGTCCCCTACCCCTTCCCCCCCCCTTCCCTCCGGCTTGTGTCTTTTTCTGCCATTTAAGTTTCGAGTTCAGCAATACGACCGTGTTTAGTTTTAAGAATAGAATAGAATATAGTAGACGGCGCCGAGCCAAGGCTAAAACGATGGCGCCCAACCCCCCCCCCCCGAAAAAAAAGAAAAAACCCAGAGGAAAAACACCTTAAGAACCCTTGTCAAAACGTGCTTTGAAAGAGTTCAGACTGGTGGCAGCCACGACGTAAGGTGATAGAGAATTCCAAAGGAGCACGACTCTTTCAGAGAAAAAGCGATGCCTGATGTTTAGCTTAGAATGGTTGCCAAGGAGTCTCAGGTTGTGACCCCTGGTGTTGGAAAGAGCAAGACAGAAAAAATCGGTAGGCATGACGTCAATGAGCCCGTTAAGAATTTGGAAAGTAAGTATGACGTCTCCACGGTTCTGCCGAGAAACAGCAGAAGATAGGTGAAGGTGGTTAAGGCGGTTCTGGTAAGGTAGGTTACATAGAGGTCTACAGAGCTTAGTTAGACGCCGCTGGCAGGCCTCAATGCGAGAAAAGAAAGAGTCATAACAAGGTCTTGCAACTTGGGAACAATACTCAAGGACAGGTCGGAGAAAGGTTTTAAAAAGGGTAACAAAAAGTTGAGAGCTAAGGTTGGAGAAGGATTTCAGAATATAATGGGCTTTCCTGATAGCTTTGTTTGTGATGAAAATGGCATGATGGTGAAACTTAAGAGAGTTATCGACAAGAATTCCAAGATCGTGGTGTTGAGTCTTGGGAGAGATTATTTTTTTGTTGGATGTGATAGGAATTGCAGGGATTATTGTGACCAAAGTGCATCACAACGCATTTATCAGGATTGAGTCGCAGGTCGTTTGCTGAGGTCCAGGCAACCACATTATTGAGGTCACGTTGGAGAGATTCGGAGAGAAAGGAGGGAGCAAAAAGTTTAAAATCATCAGCATAGCTGGTATTTTCAGAAGAGATGATTGCAGGGAGATCACACATGAAGATATTAAAGAGTAAAGGCCCAAGTACGGATCCTTGGGGGACACCAGAGGTAACTGGAGTCCAACTGCTGGGAGAACCGCGAAGGCAAACACGTTGACGACGGTTGTATAAATAGGAGTGCAACCAGGAAATCAAAGGTGAAGGGAAACCGAGGGAGTTAAGTTTAGTAATAAGCTTGGCATGTGATATAGAATCAAATGCCTTACTAAAGTCAAGGTAGATAACGTCGCAAGGAATACCAAAGTCGATATATTGTGTAATGGAGTTGTAAGTGCATAGCAAGTTGCTAAGGCAAGAGCGTCTAGGAAGGAAACCATGTTGTGTTGGAGAGAGGATGTTGAGGTCATTACAGGTTTTAAGAAGATCGCTGTGAACGAACCTTTCTAAGATTTTGGAAGCAACAGGTAGAAGACTGATAGGCCGATAGTTAGTGACTTCATGTAAGGAACCACTTTTATGTATTGGAGTGATATTTGCATCTTTCCATCTAGTGGGGAAGGTACAAGTTCGGATAGAAGTGCAAAAAATTGTGTAGAGTGGGAGAGCTAGAGTAGCCGCACAGTTCTTGAGAAAAACTGGTGAGATACCATCAGGGCCCCAGGAGGAATCCTCCTTGAGTGCAAGAAGTTCAGATTCTACTTGGGTGATATTAAAATAGATTTTTCCCGAATTGTACATGGCAGGAGGAGGAGCCAACGTTGAAGGTTTAAGTGTGGAAGCAAAGAAATTATTAAAAGTAGCGACAATATCGGCATCTTCGAGGATGACATTTCCAGCGGCGTTCTTAAGACAGTTGGTGGGAATGGTTTTTTTGTTCCTATTAATGTACTTAAATAGTAACTTGGGCTGGCGTTTGGCTTGAAGAATAAGCTTGCTTTCATAAGAGTCACGGGCCTGGCGAATTTCAGAAACAGCTGCATTGCGCGCAGCTTTGAAGGCAACAAGGTTGCTGGGTGTAGGAGCATTTCTGAAACGGTTATAGGTCTTTTTTTTGTGATTGACAGAAGCGCGAACAGTGTTATTTGACCAAGGGGGGCTGGAGTTAGACCCTTGGTTGGCTAAAGGTACAAAGTTAGTGACAATGTCTTGAATAAACTCATTAAGTAAAGAAAGTTGAGAGTCGACATCGAATTGGTCTAATTCAGAAGCCCAGTCAATGCAAGAGATAATTTCATTTATGAGAACGTAATCTGCCTTGCGAAAATTTCGGCGGGTTGTTTTAGCACAATTAAGATAGAAATCAACATTAATATCAAATTTCAGGATATCGTGGTCACTACGGCCAAGAGGAGCATGATGAGAAACTGAAGTGATTTGCAGTTCAGGAGAAGCAATAATAAGGTCAAGAAGACTGGACTTCTGGCCAAAACGATGCCTTGTTGGCCTAGTAACATGTTGGGAGAGATCGAAATCTTGCATGAAGTCAAGAAATTCTGAAGAAGCGCTAATTTCAGATTGACTAGTAACATTTTCATCCCAGTTAATCGAAGGAAAATTGAAATCACCCATAAGGAGAGTAGGGAGGTGAGGTGAGGAATCCATAGAGTGATTGAGAGTGGACAGCAAGCCAGGCCAGTGCGTAGGAAGAGCATTACTGGGAATGCGGTAACAGCACCCAATTTTAAAATTGTAAGAATTAGTGAGTTTGACACAACACCAAATGGTTTCCCATTCCCAAGATGGGTCGGTGTTTACATGAAGAAGGAAAGAGGGGATGTTGGAATTAATGTAGAGAGCAACACCACCGTGGGTGCCACCAGTCCTATCACCACGATAAAGAGTGTAGCCAGGAATAGTCATCAAGGAAGATTCAGTGGACGAGGAGAAGTGGGTTTCGGTAATACCGATAATGTCAGGTTTTTCAGTGGCGATTCGTATTTTGTATTCGTCATACTTATTTGAAAAGCCCATGGAATTGAAATAGTTAACTTTGAGAGAGTGGAAAGTTTTGTTCAAAAGAGACTGTGAAAACTGATGTTCTCCCTTAAGCTGCTTGGTAGAACGCAAATCGTTAACCCTGAATTTATAGGGGGTGGGGGCATCCTCCTCCGAAGGATCATTGGTAGGGTCAGAGTTAACAC
>JAHWFP010138282.1:0-10057 GCA_023313725.1 Lithobius niger | reverse complement strand
TGTGCTTTTATTTAAAGCTAATTTGTAGACTAGTTGCCCTGTAATGTGTTTCTTTCCCCTGTTTATTAAAACGTCGAGTTTTAAACTCAGTTGCTTCTAGATAGATTTAGTTTGCTAGTGTTTTAACTAAAAACAATTCTTTTTATTTTAAAGCCTAAGGTTAGCAATTAAACCACCCACCTGGTGGCTGGGAACCAGAATTGATTAGTTAGTACTAAAACTTCAGATAGGACATAGACGCTCTATTCCTAACCGTGCAGTAGTGACTGCTATGCTAGTTTATACTCCGTAAAAGTAAAAACGGCCACTAGAAGTACAACTAAATATCCAGAGACCACACCAGATGTCGGTGCAGAACAGTAGGCACCTCTAGGACCTGTGAGCACCGCTACAAAACTGGTGGCAGAGGTGGGATCACAAGGTGCTGTGCAGGGGCGGACTGGCAATAGTGCACCAACGGCCATTGGCCGGTGGGCCAACTGGCTGGGGGGCCACTTAGTCAAGTTTTTTTTTTGTAACGTTTTATGGTAGTAAAAAAATTACTCCTCCCTTGTTTGGTGGGAAAAGGTTTTGCCCTTTTGTTATTAAAAAATTTTGTGCGAAAATGGGGGTGGGCTTGGGAGATAATCGTGGATCTTAAAACGCCGAGACTCGTCGCATTCGTTTCTAATACATCTCCTATAAAACAAGTCTGGTTAGCGAGGTAGCAAGTTGTTGCTTAGCAACGAAGCGCGTATAACAAGTAAAAAAGCGGAGCGTGGCTTGTTGAAAACTACTGTTTTCTTTTCTGATAAGTACTTATCAATTTTCTTTCTTAGAATAGTAGCGTGTGTATGGTACGGCAATCTTGCAATTATTTCTTAGGGGAACGAAAAATAATAAAGTAAAACTTAACGCAACGAGTAAATTACATGTGTAATTTTTACAACCGTGGGCCTATTTGCTTCTAAGTTGTTTTAACGCGATGTTTATAACATCTCACTTCTTCCAGTTCCACGCGGGGCCCTAGCGATAGTTGTGGCCACTATTACCTCTGATAATGGTTTTGCCTTTGAAGCAGCGCGAAGGTAAAGCATTATTAGCGATATTAGTAGCCGCAATTACCGCTAGGGCCCCGTGTAGTACTGGAAAGAAGTGAGATGCTATATCTAGTTAACTTTTTAATCTAGGATAACGTTTCACTCGTGGGCAGCACCAATAGGCTGCACTGCTGCCTTTTCTTTCTTTATGTACCAGAAAGGAACTGGTCATTATTTATGGCCAAGGCGAGGATGGGGTGGGGGGATGAACATGTAGGCAAGGTCAGTGCTGTAGCTAAATAAAGTAAGTAGCACTCCGCACCGAGTTAGTTGTACCATTAGTTGTAAGTGTCTCGTTTTTAACGAAAAGACATGTTGGGTTAAAAATGTTCTATAAAACATCGATGTTCCTTACACCTGTCTCTTGTCGAGATTCATATAATAAGTTGCTTGTTTGCCCCATCCATAACATAGTCAGCAAGGGAAAGTCATCGAAGAAGCCAAGAAATCAGGTGCAAAGGCTTTTTACAAAGTTCATCGTACAAACTATCAGAGGCGGACTGGCCCAGGTCCCAGGGTCCCAAATAAGACCCGCGCCCCAAGCCGTCGGCGCCCTCCCTACCTCCCTTCTATCGGCCAGCTTCAGCTTCCCGATCCTTAATGAAAAAAAGTTTGTGAAAAAAATACTGCTTTTGCCGAGTTGTATAGTTTTTAGAATCAAAATTGAATTCTAAAACCATCCATACAACATCGTAGTATTCGTGGTGCAGGCAGATATACTACATCGTTCTCATCAAACTGTTTTAATTTTACCCATGTCGGGCATACACCGTAACCGTAATGCCACGCCCACGCCACGTGGCTGACTCACGACTTGTCTGCTGCAAAGCGCGGGCTGCTGACCGGCTTCAGCTTTCTGGCCGGCAGATGGGTCGGAGCGGCGCCAGTAGAGGGCCGTAGAATCTGCGGGGAGGGAGTGGGGGGGGGGGGGGAGATTACCCTAAGTTCCTCTGAATCAAGGAGAAAAAAATTAAAAGGGACCTTGTCGATTTCAAATGTGGAAGCTTTTCTTCTCCAACACACGTCAAGTTGTTTTGGACAAAACTGAGTAAAAGGTTTTGCCATTTTTTCATCTTTCGACGCTCCAATTTTGTGAAAACTGAAGCATGTTGTTGCTTTAAAATGTTTTTTTGCAATAATACCTTTAGGCCTAGTCGTTTGGAATAAAACTGAGTAAAAGATTTTCAATTTGTCACCTTTTGATAGTCCATTAATAAAAACTTTCTGCCTCCGGCAGCTGGCCCCACTCGTACTGCCCATACTTGAACATAGCAATTCATCGTCATTCATTATAGCCTAAAAGTACAAAATGCCAACCCCCAATTGTCAATGGTTAGCTGTTGGATTGTTTATGCTATAATTCTAAACTGAACTCGGTTTAATTAAATTTGGAAAGAAAATTTCAAAAAAAAAACATGTAGTCACAATTAAGTTTTTACGAAACCTACCATCCTGAAGAACGACTAAGAAAAGTGACCAAAATTTGCTCTGTTACGTTATTTTAGTGCTCGTTGGAGGCCAGAAACAGGTACTAAAATAGCGTAAAATGATTCAGCTTCCGGGGCTCTGCCCCGGACCCCACTGGGGGAGCGCACAGCTGAGTTTTACGGAGCCATAGCGATAGCACCCCCTCCCTTTCCTTGCAAATCTGGAATCTGCGTCTTTTGGCTGCCAGTCTGCCTTTACAAACTATATACTTCCAATATTGGTACTAATAGCTTCAAAACCTTGTAAACACTCATATTCTGGGGGTCTGAGAAGCTGAGGCTTTTTTTAGAATGTATACTGCTGAAAGTGTCATTTTAAGGTTCAAAAATGACTTTTTCTTCCAGTTTGGTCAGTGTTTTTTCGTGACGCGACACTTTTCGAATCGCCCCGCATAGTCATTAGTCAGGCCTTTCAATTTAGACAAGGAATTTACTGATACATAACAACACTACTTCCTTTTTTTATTATTTTTTTTTAGCCCTCTGACTAAAAGCAAAACCCATAGGGTATATGATACTTCTAAAAAAAAAAAAACAGCTGCAGAAACAACGTGAAATTTGTAAAAATCGTATGCATGCAGGCATTACTGTTTTGACGTTTAGTGTTGCGTAAAGGAAAAAGTTGCTTAGGAACCATTTATACGAGCTACTTCTGATAAACCGTTGAACTATTGTACATCCGGTAGAACTTTTTAAATGAACAAAATACGAATAAATAATTTACTTCAAAATTATGTGTAAAACGGCTTCAGGCCACGTGTGAAACCATATATTATCTTCTTTTATTGGTTGGGAAGGAAGAGGGGAGCAGGAGTGTGTGAAGGGAAGCAGTTATCATTCGTGAAGTAAAAAAAAAAAGAAAATATAGCAATTTGCTCCAGAACATTGGACAGTTTTTGTGTTTGAAGACATTTGTTTTGTCAAACTTGGGATAGGGGGCCATTTTTTGGGGCAGGGCCGGTGGGCCAAGTTGCTGCCAGTCCGGCCCTGGTGCTGTGCCACTCCAAACATACCTCCCCCCTCCCATACTACCATACCAGTTCATCTTAAAGAAGGTGTCAGCAGTACGACTAAAAACTGCAAACCCGAGACGTCTGTAACAAGTCAAAACGTTACAAGAAGTAGATGCCCGCCTTAAGCAAACAAAAGGCCCATCAGACCCGTATCCAGCTGGAGCCGGGAAGCGGCAACCCTCATTGTCACAAGCCGTGAAACATCAGGCAAGCCCTCAGAAGGCAGATGACAACTGCTAACCCTGGAGAAGATGGCCGATAGACGGACACATCGCTCCTGAGAACCACAACTGGACCATCAACTCAGATTTCAGTACAAGTGTTCGAATTTCACCTGGAAGTGCGACCACAACAGTGTAAGACGATCCATCTACGGTGGGAGACGGATAGACTGACCGCACAGTGATTGTGCATAGAAATCAGGTTAGTGCATATAGGTATGCTCCGGTTGCCAGGCTGCGTGTTTGTTTCATGCATTTTATGTATTTAATTATCCACCTGAGTGCTTAGGTAGTATAAGAGTGTATTTTTTATGTTCCTGACTGGATTCTGTTGTTCGAGAAGTGTTTAACTACTCGTTCTGTTCAACTATCATGAGATTTATTTTGCGGCTGCAATTTAAACAGTAAGATTCAAAACTAAACGTTTTTTTTTCTTAAGATTGAGTTAAATCTAAACTTTCAACATGGAAGAATTAGACGAGATCATTGATCATATTCAGTACAAAGACCTCAAAAAGGCTTGTTTGGATTTAGGTTTAACAGTATGTGTAGAGGTTATAGAGGTAGCCTACAATGATCAAAAAATTACTTTGAACTATCTCACTAATGAATTACTTAGTGCTATAGAAAAAAGAGATTCTGCCGCTCTGGCTAAGAAAGAAATTGCTCTCAGAGAGAACGAACAATTTTTAAAGACTGAACACTTGAAACTTGCTGCTTTAAAATTAGTGGACGCCGAAAAGGCGCGTGCGCATGAGTTAATGTTAAAAGACACGGAAGCCCAGACGCCGCTAGGGCACAAGAAATTCGTAAACTCAACCGTGAGTTGGAGCTAGCCAACAAACAAATTGAGCTAGCTAGGGTAAGAGCCGCTAACGGCAATCGTGATACAAATCCAGTTCAGGTATTGCCTAGTGTAAATTCTGTTCCTAGATCCGGAAAAATTTCCGATGCTATACGGTTGTTAAATGACTGGGGTCCGAAATCGGAAATAAATTCGTACTTAAAAATGTTTGAACGTACCTTAGAAACTCAACGAATTCCTAGATCAGAATGGGTGGTCGGACTCCAACCCCTTTTCGGTGAAATTTTGGTAAAAGTGTGCGACCAAATGGACGCAGTATCTATTCACGATTATGACCAAGTTAAAACTAAATTACTTGAAAGGTTTGTGCAGACAAAAGAGTCAGTCCAATCGTCATTTCGTAGTTTAGAGAAACAACCAAATCAACTTTTTCACGAGCACGCTTTTGAGCTCCAGACGTTATTTTCACGTTGGGTGTCATTAGCTGGCGTTAATGGCCAATACGACAAATTGTCGAATTTAATGTTGTTAGAACAATTCTATAAGTCTTGTCCTGCTGGCCTCCGGAAATGGTTACCGGATCAAATTAAAATTGGGACGTTAGCCGAGGCAGCTAAGTTGTGCGACGAGTATACCACTCGCAACCAGCAAATCTCAGCCGATATTGCTAACAAAAATGGCAAAGTGCAAGCTAGCACTCATTCAGGTAGTCAAGCTTCTAAAGCTTCTTCCTTCCCTAGAAATGGTAAACAAAACCATAACTCCTTAGCTAACCCGGTTGGGACTAAGGATAATAACAGTGACAGCGTAAGTAGCACAGATGCTAACGCTGATAGTAGCAACAATGTAAATACTAACAATAGCAGCAGACCTAATGTTAGAACGTGCTTTGAATGCGGTTCGGCCTCGCACCTACGCAATCGTTGCCCTGCACTTTACAAAGCTTCGGCATCCGCAAATGCATGCTTCATCGTCGGTAAAGACGCCACAGAAATTTTAAAGCCCAGTACTTTAAACTGTACTATCGGTAAGCGTAGCACTAAACTCTTATGCGATACCGCTAGCACAATCAATCTCGTCAGTGCTAAACTCGCCAAAAATTGGCCGCGTTTAAAGCAGGTAATTAGATGCAAGACTGTCTTACATGATCAAGAGGTTAGATTACAGCAGGTAAATTTAAGCCTAAAATTAACCAGTGGTGAAGTGCTAAAAACCAGAGCTTGTGTTTCTTTAGCAACTAGTTCCTCTTTTGATGTAATTTTGGGCGTAGATGGGATAACACAATTAAATAATTTATGCAGACCTACCTTAAAAACTAAGCCAGGAAAATGTCCCCCTACAGAAGTGGTGGCCAGTTTATCGTGCAAAAACCCCGCTGTAATTTCCAGCAAGCCTTGTCATTTGAAACCAAAGTTGTCTATCGCTCGCTCATGCGTGAAGGAGCCAGTTGACCAGGACTCAATTAGCAGTCCAGTGATAAATGCGCCACGCGCCAATCCCCACGGGAATCAGATAAGATCCCTTGAGCCAGGCATGAATTAACGTAAAACTATTCTTGCTACGCCAGTAATTAAACTAGTAGCTCTCAACTTATCAGTGTGGCTGGACTTGAGAAATAAACCTATCAAAAGTAAAATAAAACGAAGTTTTTCAACCAGTATGTAATACAGAGTTTAAATGTGTCCGTAAAACCAGAAGTGAACGAATACAGCTTCCCCAGTTGGATTACGACTCGCAGCCAGTCTACCCCTAACCTAAAGTTAGAAACTTGCTTCCCTTAAATGTTTTGATTTCTACCCAGAATTCAGTAGAATTAGTTTGCCTGTATTTAATTAGAATTAAGTCAGTAGGCCAGTGGTGTAAACACTTAAACAAAGTTTTTTTTCTGATCCTTTTTAAATTAGGACCCGATGTTTTACTGTTGAAATCGATTGTAGTGGGGGTAGAAATGTTGAGCATTAGAGCTCCTAAACTAAGTAGGTGTTCACAGTAAAAACGAAGGTTAAACTTCTAACCTAACCATAGTGAATAATGTCTTTATCAGTATGGGAGTAAGTAAAACCTTTAAGTAGGACTCCAAACGTGATAACTAAAACTAGTGTAGTTTTTTTTTTCCTAAAATAGTTTTTTTTTCCTAAAATAGTTTTTTTTCCTAAAATAGTTTTTTTTTGCAATCTTGTGTAAACCACCAAGACTAACCTAAGTAGGCTAACGTGTAATTTTTCTCCATGTTGAGTTTTTTTGACTTGAAAACCTAACCAAATAGTTTTTCTTCATAAGTGTTAAACTGTATTGAGTGATGGACCGTTACAAACGTGGCTCCATCTAGGAACACCTAACCTAAACATAAAAATTCTGTTTATTGCTTTACTGTCATAAAGCTTCAAGACTGCTTCGTTGTACAAACCTGGAAAGTCCAATACTAATGCAGATACCATGAGTGGGTATTTTGCTTGGCCTAGAATGTGTTTTCTTAGTTTAAAAGCTAAACAAGTGGTGGAGCAAAAAAATTGCTTTTCACCTGTTTTTTGTAAATTTTCTCTAATTGTTAAGAGGTACGTTGTCAGGACAACCTCACTCAAAGAAACTGTCAGCTTTTCCCAATTCGGACCTCACACCAAAATTTTAAGTGCCAGTGTGACTCTCCCTGTCATTATCAACGCCTTCCTGTGTGGAAGGATTTTAACAGAGATTAATTAATTAATATTCATTAGGAATATCTACGGGAGTTTAGTGGTTCCTGGCTATCTCCTCTTTATAAAAATTTTCTTTATAAAAATTTGTCAGTCTACCCCTGGGAGATAAAGGATAGCCCTGGTTAAAAGGTTGTTGCATTATTATCCATAAAACCTCCCAGTGTTGTATTTTGTATTTTAAGTTATGGGACCTATCTGTGTTTAAAATTTTCGTGTAAACAAGTTGTTTGGTAACCTCAAACCATTCCAGTGGGAGTAGTTTAACAGTAAATAGAGATGGTCATTTTATGCGTGCCCATAGTATGCAATTTCTAAACCCTATCGCAGGCTAGGTTTATTGTTATGCGTCCGTCGGTTTTTATCGCAGCCTCCCGGGATAAAAAAAAGGCTATACTAGAGGAAAGGCAGAACGGCTAGGGACATATTACCAGAGCAGTAGATGGCCTCATTTACCTGTTAAAACGAAACAACAAACCTTTAACCATGTACATTTAATTTTCATTAACTTACGAAAATAGTGTTTCCCTTTTATAAAATGTTTTGCTCCAATTTCCTGTGTGCTCTGTACGAATTTCCTGCACATTGCAGCGCGGACAAGCACTCAGTTGATTTTTGCAAGTAGTGTTCTTTATAAAATGTAAAAGATTTACTCAAGTTAACTTTACCGCAAAAAATAAAATGGTAATTTTAATTTTGTGTAAAAAGTGTACCTGTAACCTTGTTCAGATCCTGGGATAGCAATAAGTATCCCAAACCTTTAGACTTCGCCTTTGTATGAAGGGAAGATGACAAGCTAAATAGGAGTTGTATTTCTCGATTTAGTTTACTGATTGCTTAAATTTAGGTAATTTTTGCAACTTTAGATTACAGTGGCTTGGCAGCTGAGTGTTTTGCATACCTGTGTGCACTAACTTTCTGTTTTAGGCTTTCATTTCGGGTTCAAAAGGAGCCCTAAGTGAAATCTCCCGCCAGTGGGCCTGTAAAGAAGCTAGTCTTCACCAACAGATTTGAGAGGAGACCTTTGCTCAAAAGATCAAAAACCTGAGGGTTTATCGTTTTCGCAACGAACAATATTTTCTTCATTAGCGCTCGCTAACGCTCATTAGGCCTATCCAGACCTCCGTCTTCAAAACACCATATCTTCAAGAAAAATGGACCAAAACGTTTGAAATTTGCGGCCCTTACTAGGCCTACACTTTCCCAAGACTTCTGCGCAAACAGAACTTTAAATTTCCACTCCAATAATTTTCTACATCATTTTGAAAAAGTCACCAAAATGACCGGCGCCGCACGCAAATCTTCAATCGCCATTTTCAACAACTTGTAAATAAACTTGTAATTACTTTATTTCTTTTGCAGGCATAAAGCCAACCAGCTTAGTGTTGTTTAGGAGGATTTATCCTCACATACATGTATTTGAAAACCCAACACTTGATGTTTTTATTTTAGCGAAGGCCAAGTTATTTATGAAAACTTTGACTATACATTTTATTATTAGCGGCTGCAATAATGTTTCACCTATATTCATGCCTTACAGCATTCAGGGAATAAGCTGGTATATTTAACCTTTTATTTAATTTAATTGGGCAACAGTTTAGCAAAAACTAGGTCTCTGAACACTACTGAACTCTGCAACACTTTCCTTCGAATTTTACCGAACAATTTTTCCAAAATTGTTGATCTTGTATTTTTCTCCCAGGGCTCCGACCATAGTAACGTTCCTACTATTAAAAATCATATTTGTATAAAGAATTGAGCAAAACACTTCGTTTACCCCCCACCCCTCTTTTCAATAGTTGCAATGCATAACATTGTAGTTTCATAAAAAAAAAATATATAGGCCTCTAAAACCACCCAACGTCGGCAATTCCCTTTGCCATCCAAGCTCCTTCAATCCCTGTCCAATCAGAGTCCAAGGCTACCCTGCCCGTCCGTGCTGCCATGCCAACTTCCGGTAGTGACAGCCTGGTCGGCCAGAGTCAGACTCCTCTCCTCCTCGAGGCATCCCTGTACCCCCCCTCCGTTGCTCTCCTACAGGGCCGCGGTTTCCCTCCTACCTGCAGGCAGGCAGCAGGTATAAAACAGACCTGAGGGACTGCATCTACAGCATTGGCTCAACTCCAAGTCAGTCGTTACTACGGCGGTCGGAGCAGAGATGTCCCCAGTTCGAGTGTTGCCATGCCGGGCAAGGTAGTAGTTTAGGTAACTAGTTTTAGCTTTAATTTAATTTTTCGGAACTTTATTTCTAAATTTTAATTTAAAGATTTAAACTTAACGTTTGACTTGAGTTTCGTGATTATGGGTAGTTAAAACCATCTGCATTTTCTGGTCTCCCCTCCCATAACTTAAGGGTTTAAGGGTCCCCTTTCTAAAAACCGGCTTTCTTTCTGTTTGTACTACATAGCTTACTCAAACAGTTATTTTAGATTCACCAAGGTCCTGTAGCATAATTACAGAAGCACAGACTTCAATGGTAGGGCCCTGTTTATTGCTAGCTTTACTCAATGTGAAAGAGTAGATTTGATCTTGTGCAAGTTGCCTTGAAACAAAATCTTAAACTTAGACTAAGACTGAAATTTGTGAGAGTGCAGTTTCTAACTTAGAGGTGTTTAGGTGACACCAACAGAACTTTTTCTATTCGAAATTGTAAGTGTTAATTTTCTTAAATGTAAATTCGTTGCCGATAATTTTTTATGTAAAAATTACTTGTGTGCTTTTATTTAAAGCTAATTTGTAGACTAGTTGCCCTGTAATGT
>JAHWFP010138249.1:214150-237172 GCA_023313725.1 Lithobius niger | reverse complement strand
GCTGACACTCCTCGGATGTCGGAAATAAACATTAGATATTTCCCGGTTCTGAATGAAATTAACACACATCCACCTTAATTCAACACTACATTTTCGAAGTGTCCGTCTTTGCTGCAATGTAATGGCGGAGCCTCAATCATATCCAGTGTAATTGTATGATAGATCTCAACAATACATTGCCTTAGCTCCTGAACGGTCCCCGGGTGATGTACTGCGCGTAGCCTGTTCCTCAGATAGCCCCACAGGAAGCAGTCAGGAAAGGTTAGATCAGGACTTCTGGGTGGCCATTCTACTTCTCCTCCCCTCCCAATCCACCTGCCACCGAAAGTCTGATCCAACCACTCATATACATTGCGTCCAGAGTGCAGAGGAGCCCCATCGTTCTGATACCATATGGCACTAGTTAATCAAGGGATGCACGTAACAAGCCATTATTAGAATGAACAAAGATTTTTGTTGCATGTGCTAATAAAATTAGGCATCCCTATAGTATATGCCTACATTTTAAGGCGTACAACTTATAGGCCTTCATGTTATAGGCCTATTTTTCAGTACTTTATGAATCACTCTGTATATGAAAATTGCTTACTGCGCAATTTTCAATCATTTCATGTAACGTTTGAAGTATTAGTCGGTGGGATTAGCTTGGCGAATAAGCTTGGCATTTGATATCACGACTTCACGCGGCCGAAAAGCTTACCGGGAATCCTCAACAAGGTTTGATTTGGGGTAGATATCAGATATTTTTGGTCTAAATTGATGAAATCCATTTTTTTTTCTTAGCAATTATGACATGAAAACACCAATCTAGTTTTCTGGTCCATTTCTTTTTTTTTGTTGGCTTTCGTTAAATTTTGAGGACAGCACTCATCTTTTTTCAAGTAATTAGGATTTCTAATTAGTACTGAAGTATCTCCTTCCAAACGCACGGATTTATTTAATGTTCAGTTTGGCATTGTTGCATAATAACAATGTTTAAAACAATGTAAAACAATCAATTTCGATGTTTGGAGCTTCCTAACCCCTGAATCACTTGACCAATTAGAAAGGTCCATATGAAAAAGGCACATCTCCATAGCAATACTTGTAAAATGAGCTAAGAACCAGCTTTATTTACCGCATGGAAGAATTTATTTTCGTGATACAAAAAATAGCGTTAGTAGTAGTAAGAATTAGGCAAATATCAACGTTATTCACGTCTTTTTTTCAACAAGAAAACGTTAAGCTATGGGTCTAACAGTGACTTTTATGTTGTCAGGCGACCAAAGTCTCCCCATCAAACAAGTTTCAGCCTTTTCTGTCGCATTGTTATTTATCCTCACATGCCTGAAAACAACCAAATTACCTTTGCTGTAAAGACACAACGTGTCTAGCGGTCGCCGTGCTCATATATATTTTATCTGGATAGGTGTTATCGTTTTCAGCATGGTGGACGACACACTAGCGTGTGTCTTGATATTAATTCTTTACGGTCGGGCATATGATGACATTTAAGTTCAGAAGGCAACTGAAATACGTTCACAACTGTATTTAGTAGGAAAAATGCGTTGTGCGCAGGCGCATGGGGATCCGATGCGATCAGTTTTTGACTGAAAAGAATCTGCCACGACCACCTGTCCGTCAGCCGACGGAACGGGACGAAGCAGTATACGCGGCTCCACCAATGTACATGCTTTTAATCCAAACAGAAATTTGACGCCTGCGACGTGACGTGATGGAAAAGAACGGAACGGAGCAGTGTGCTACAGTTTCAGTTTACGGCCGTTTTCGTCCGTCATGCGCCTGCGCACAGTGCATTTCCTCGACTAAATACAGATGCAAACCTATTTCGACTGACTTAAATGTCGTCACACCTGGGCGTAAAGAATTAATACCTAATTCACTACCTAATTCGCTTTTTATTTAATTAATTATTTACGGTCACTACAAGGCCTTCATTTGCATTGCCAATTTCGGCGCGATCAAATTGGGAGCCTACTGAAACGGTTAGCGACGGAAACAATGTGAGCTGGACCATCCGTTGTCGTCAGTCGTCGGAACGGAACGGAGCAGTGTGCTACAAGCTTTACACTTCTACTCTGCTTCTCTCTCTCCTTACACCTACCATGGAGACAGTTTTGCAAATAGTTGGCAGCATTTTGTATCTAGAAATATAGAAAATATATCTAGACACACGCTAGTGTGTCGCCGCCAAGTAACAGTAGATTATCCCATTGTAGACATCCGATTGTTAAAAATTGATTGTTAATGATAAAAAGGCGGCTCACTAGCAGACATGTGTCTGTTAACTGTAAGCAACTGAAAGCATATTTTGGCATGTTGAGGATAAATCCCAATGCGACAGAAATGTTTCAAATTGTGGAAAATGTAAGGGGAAGGGTCAGAGATTAAGAAAAACTAAAATTTAAAGGATGAGTGTCCACCAATCATAGAGAAAAAGATGCGTCAATAACGTTGTTTTTATGTTACTGTCTAGCTAGCTAGCTAGCTGGATAGCTAGCTAATAAGATTTTTCCCATGTTAAATCCCATAGACTTTTTGCTCATGGCTAGCGCAAAATTGCGAAGACCTACGTACCTGAATTTTTGCACACGGATGCATGGTGATCTGAGGATGGTCCTTTTGTTGGTTTGGGGGTTGTAGGGGTCAGTACAAATGCGTGGGAGGGTTTTGAAATTTACCACCGGAGAATTTAAATTTCGTTTCTTTTCCAAGTTGCAACCAAAGATTTTAAGCAACAATGGCTTGAACAATCAAGACTGGTCCTTAGATTTATTATAAAAGCCTGTAAAAACTAAAAACTGAACTGTAACGAAATACAAAATAAAGAAACATTAACGTTGCCGTGGATTGCGTAAGAATAAAGGGATGCACGTTAGATGATGGTTACGCAACAATACGAGCATACACGAGCTAAGGGTTTTTTTTTGTTAATAACCCAAAAAACAAAATGCTTCGCGTTCTGCTGTGTTAGTAACAGAGACCTTCGGGGGTTTCTGCATGACTAAATGTGAACGAAGTCTTGAAAAATTAAGGAGAAGTTGCAGGGATAAACAAAACAACTGAAAGGGATGCGCTGATTGAGTGAGCGAAGCGAACGAAATCAGCGATTGTTAGTCAGTGTGTGCAAAAATGAGATTGAAGCATCCTAAACAAACGGTGTAACCTTATGTACGTTCACAGTCCTATGAAAGTTGTGATATCCACCCAAAACCAAAACTGGTAGAAAAACCCGCCAAGTGTCCAAAAACGGTCGGCCTTTGAAGGTAGTGATATCATTCCACCAAGGAAAGGCCGCCAAGGTTAATCCTATTAGCCAAGTTGGACGTTAAATGAAAACTTGAAGATTGCTACCGCTAGTAGCAATCTTCTAGTTTTAATTTAACTTTCGAACTATTAGTATGTGCGATTAACTTGGCTAATAGGATTAACCTTGGCGGCCTTTCCTTGGTGGAATGATATCACTACCTTCAAAGGCCGACCGTTTTTGGAAACTTGGCGGGTTCTTCTACCAGTTTTGGTTTTGGGTGGATATATATGAAGCAAGGTCGAGAGGAAAGACAGTATATAGGAAGGATGGTCATTCCCCAGCTCATTAGGTCGTTTTCCTGCCAATATGTTCGTGTGACGTCACTGGCTCCCGTATGGTTTAACTTCGTGTGTAAGCTGTTGGTCTGCATTGTGACGTCACTGGATGCAGCAAAATTAACAACCGATGAAAAAGCAATATGCAAAAACCTCGCAATAAACTCCTTTGATACAAAGTAGCCAAAAAATCAGAAATTAGCACTGAGTGATGCTGTGTCAATGGCCGAGCCAAAGGAGGTGACAAGAGACCCCTCCAATAAAAGTACACTCGAAAAAACTGCTGAAGTTAATGAAATACGCAGCTAAATTATGACAAAAATACATTGAAAATGCAGTGAAATTCAGGCAAAAATACATGAAAACGGTAAAGAAATCACCGTATGGCCCCATCCAAGACTTTCATTCAAGATCCGCGTTTGCAATGTTTACTATTTGCAATGTTTTTATATTTAAACCAAAAAATATGGCAAACTAGTGTTTATACCATAAAACGAAATATTCTCATGGCTTCTACTAGTATGTTTTCGATTCCCCGTTATAGCAACTCAAGGTTGAAGTGGACTGAACACTGCAGCAGGATTGTGGTATCTAAAACCTTACAGAGAAAAACCTTCCGTTATCCTTTCCTGTTTTGACCACGGTTCAGTTAAATCTTACCTTAATCTTCAAACGAGTTCAATTTTGTTTTCAAATTCGTGATGCTTAGAAATAGCATGTCGCTCTTCCTTCCTCTTTGTTAACAATATCGACGAGCTGTGAATTAATTTACCAAGACGTTTACAATGAATGCATCAAATTTGGTTTTTAAAAAATCAGTGGAGATTTCAGGCATACAAATCTTTGCTTATACGTGGATAACTGTCCCACCATAAAGTTTCAAGTGGACTAAACTCTACAGCAACATTGTCGTTTCTAAAACCTTACACGAAAAGATGTTCGTGATCCATTCTCGTCTTGGCCTCGGTTCAGGTAAACTTTATCTTAAGCTTCCAACTTGTTCGTTTTGTATTCTAATGCGTGATACTTAATTGAAATACCATGTTGTTCTTCATTTTGCTTTGTTAACCATATCAACGAGCCCTGAATTGATCCACCAAGATGTGTACAATGCACCAAATTCGGTTAAAAAATAAACAGTAGAGATTTTAGGCATCAACATTTTTGCTTCATGCCATGTGAATTAACGTCAGTATTCAATAAACTGACACCAGGGGTGACTTACCTCCAGACTTCCAGCCCTGGACAAACGTATACTAGGCAATAACAGGGTTAAAGAACAGCTATTAGCTGTAAATATTAGTAATAAATGAAGAAACATAACGGAGCCAACGTTGTGAAAAGCTAAGAATAACAAGTGACCAGCAATTATAAAGAAAAACGTCAAGTGCTGTTGTGAGTCCTGGAAATGAAACCGACTGTTCGGCTTGTGCCGCCAATACGTGGACCACTTTCTAACTCAACACTATCTTGATTGCTTCTAACTTGCTACATGAATTCATGTCAGTACACTGTAAAAACTGAGCTTCTTAAAATTCGTAAGATGCATCTGAAATTCAGTTGTTTGGTTGATGAGCCTCCTGAAAATCGTAAAACCATCTTAATTTAAGATGCAATGGATATGTGCTTTGAAGATTTAAGACACCACCAGTGTAAGATGAGTCCTAATTTCAGACGTGTTTCATTTAAGACGCTACTAAACGTAAGATGCATCTTATTATCAGATGGAAGAGACACGAAATAAATATTTTAAGTTGTTTAGCTGTTTAAGACGCCATATTTTTCAGTTGCCAAATTCATGTAGTGTATAAGATGGCAGCAATTTCAGATGTCTACGCAGTTAGATGGTTTATTTTTAAGTTGGAAAAAAGAGAAAATTGGAATATTGTAAGATAACAATTTATTTTTAGTGGGGTAACCGGTAAAGACGGCAACATTTTAAGATGTCAACCTATTTTAAGCTAAAAAACGGGAAAGTTGCTAATATTTTAAGATGGTAAATTTTTAAGTTGTGAAACTAGCAAGATGCCACAGTTTTAAGACGGTACAAAGCATTAAATCGGAAACGAAGTGAAGTTGCCAACATTTTAAGGCGGCAGTTTACTGAGTTGGAAAATAAATGATTGTATTGTTTTAGATGGATAAAATATTTTTGGTCAACACAACGCACAATATTATTCATTGTTTTCAATTCATATTTCAATTAAAACTCCGCTCAAATACGAACAGGAATTTCAAAAAAACCTATTCTTATGTACTACTTTTTTCAATACTTATTCCGAAAATAGCACACAGTGAAGGCACGCAAAGAACCAACCATACACATTAAAGATTATAATTACTTACACATTATTATAATAAATACATAGCTTTGACAAAAAAAAATACCCGTCTCCTTACCTTTTCCCCACCCCTTCCCCTTTTTCTACTCGACTTATACCAACCTCATCCCTCTGGTTTCATTTTCATACAGAAGACGGAAAAGAATTCCTTCAACATCATCGTAAAGATCCCTAGGCTGCCGATTTGAACAGCTAATATTATAAACAAATGAAAATAGGATAGTTGAGTTTAATAGACGTCATCGTAATGAGATGTCAGCATTATAAGATGCCAGATATTTAAGATGCCTACCAAAGCATCTACCTTTAAGATGACAAACTGCTAAGATGGCGAAAATGTCTTAAAAGCAAATGGCAAAACGCACTGAAACGTCACTGATAATTTTTTCTACTTCTAGTGAAAACAATGTGCTAATCCTAAGTGAACTGTAGTCACGTTCATAAAAAATCATTATTCTTTCCACAGCCTATGACTAACCTAAACGATTGCTAAGACATCTACACAATTAACGAAAGTAGTAAACGATTCTGACTTCCATAACGATTGTAGGTGCTGCGTTAGGCCGGGGTGGCTAACAAGATTCCACATTCACATTGAACACAATCTTAACACGATGTTGACCTTTATTGGTCTTCGGTCAACTTATAAGGATTAAGATGTCTTTTGATTGAAACGTCCTATTCACAAGGTGCTGTGCAGCAAAGACACATAGTCTGTCAGATTTGAATAACAATATAATAAACAAATAAAATTAAGATGGTTGAGTTCGTAGACGTCATCTTAATGAGATGTCTGCATTATAAAATGCCAGACATGTAAGATGCCAGATATGTAAGATGCCTACCAAAGCATCTGCCTTTAAGATGCCAAACTGCTAAGATGTAGTAAACATCTTAAAAACGGATGCAAAATTTTAAGATGCGAAAGCATCTTACTTTAGACGTCAATACCGTCTTACTTTAAGATGCCAGCAACGTCTTAAAAACGGATGCAAATTTTACATCCTAGTTTAACATGCTTATTTTTGCAGTGTATGCAATAAACTGATGCCAAGGGGGTTGCTGAACGCCAGACCCCTAACCCTGGATAAACTTACACTAGGCTACAATGAGTTTAAAGAACATACATTAGCCGTAACTATTAGTATTAAAGGAAGAAACACAACATTGTGAAAAGCTAAGAATGACAAGTGGCCAGCAATAATAACGAAATAATTAACGTGCTATTTTATGAGTCCGGGATATGAAACTGAGTCTTCGGCTTTAGCTGCCAATGCACTGGATCACTATTCCAGCTCGATACTATCGTAATGGCTAAACTTGCCATGAGAATAAATATCAGTGTACAACAAAGTAACACTATGGGATGCCACTGTGCCTGAACTCCAGATCCACAGCTCTGGACAAACACGCACTAGGCTATAATGAGGTTAAAGAACAGAAATGAGCTGAAATATTAGTATTGAATGTAGAACCTCAATGAAGAAGAACATTGTGAAAGCTATTAATGACATGAAATCGAATCCGTATCTTTGGCTTGTGCCACCAGAGCACTGAACCATTATGCTAAATCGACACTATCATAATCGCTTCTAAGGGACCAGTCATTTATTTGGACCACCAAATGCCCCCCTTCGAGATCCTGAAAAAATCTAGACGCCCCCCCCCCCCCCACGCAAGGTCCAAAAATAATGTGACGCCCCCAAAAAATAAAATTCGCTTTTCCTATACCCATTGAGATCGCCTGCAGATGAGTCCTGTTAGCCAACATTAATGCTGTTGCTAAATTAAGTAAGTATCTCTCCACACCGACAGCTACCATTAGTTCTAAGGAAACGTGTCTCGTTTTTAACGAAAAGACAATATCTTGGATTCAAAATGTTCTGTAAAAGGCTCCTACACCCATGTCTTGTCGAGGTTCATACAATAAGTATGACGAACACACTGTTTGCTTGTATACCCACATCTGTAACATAGTCAGCACCTGAAAGGCCGAAGAAGTCAGGGGCCAAGGCTTTTCTACAAAAGTTTTTTGCAGAAACTAGGCTCATAGGAATGGTACTAATAGCTTAAAAACCGTGTAGCAGTCACGTCATTGGGGGGAGGGGGGTTCTACGGAGTTTTTTCCAGAAGCTGAGGGGTTTTTTAGAAATGTTGACTGCTGAAAGCGCCAACTTTGAGGTCCAAAAATGACTTTTTCTTGCAGTTAGTCACTGTGTTTTTCACAGCCCCCCCCCCCCTGACGACACCAGAAAAATGTATGACCCCCCCTCGAGAGGGTCCAAAAAATTCATGACCCTCAATTCCTTCCGCCTCCCCCCCTCCCCCCACCAGCGATAAATAATAACCGGTCCCTAACTTGCCACATTAATTTACGTCAGTATACAATCAACTGACCTGACGCCAGGGAGGAGTTACTGAACCCCAGAACCCTAGCCCTGGATAACCGTACACTAGACTGCAACAAGGTTAAAGAACAGAAATTAGTCATAAATGTTAGCATTAAATGAAGAAACACAATGGAGTCAACATTGTGAAACCTAAGACTGGCAAGTGACAGCAATTATAAAGTAAAAAATTCTCGTGGCACCGGAAGTTTCGGACTCACAATGGCACGTGAAGTTTTTGTCGCAAGTGTTTCTCACTTGTCATGCTTAGTTAGCAAATTTTCGATCAACAATGCCATTTAGTAGCTTGTATTCCGCCCAAACGTTTGAAATTACGAATTCTGTCTTAAAATTTCGTTAAATCACTACTTAATGTTTTAATTGACATTTAAAAATACCGACTTAATTGCATAAAAGCAAATTGTAAATCACTGGAATTTCCATTGACGGCGTGCTTATTAATTTATGCTTACGTTTACTTACATAACGTAGTGGGCCCATCAATAATCGAATATAAAGTTAGACGAAATCCAGGAGGAATGCCAATTTTATCCGACGTCCTTCCAGTGCGTAATATTAGGTCGACAGGTTGAAGAGGCTGATGACCTGAAGCTATCAGTGAAAAACCATAGTATTAACATGCAGATAATGAGTGACTAAACACAAAAAGGCAGATTTTGAACATTCATACTTTTATCTGTTGTTAATGGCCATTATACTTCAATTATCATATTACTAACTAAAATCCCGTATGTGTGTACAGTTAATGCAGACGGCCCGTTTCTCTAGTGTGTTTGTTTCCTTCGTGGTGTTGAAAAACCATTTACAACGGTTAGTTTCTTAATGGTTATTTGACCAATGGTTATTTTCGTGGAGCCACAGATTTGCCCGACTTGTGTTTAACGATTCTTATGTTGCGATGAATTCTCTCGTGTTGCTCGCCCAATCCACATCGAAGGTCTGTAGTCCATTGCGAAGCAAACAGTCTGTATTAAGACTGGCCTTCTGAGGATACAAGATACACTGTTGTGTGCGCGGCATATCTTGAGTCCTGGAAGTATTTTATTAGCGGCTACGTCTTCCTGGAGGGTTCGGCGTTAATCGACGGCCGCCATTGTTTTGTAACCATCTTGGATATGAACAAGGCACTCTGCTGCCAAAAACTTACAATCGATTATCTGTGTTTGTTCTGCGGCGAACTCAAGATAGGCCGCGCATACTTTAATCTGAGAAAGAAAGAAAAGACCACTCCCCGACTGGGACTTGTATCCTCACAAAGCCGGTGTTTAATGCAGACTGTTTGCTTCGTTCACCCTTTACCTTGTGGGTTTTTCTTTATTTATTACTCGCATTATTTTTAATTTGGAGGCCAAGAAGCAATTTTGCGACCTCTAGTTCACTACTGAGAAGTACTGAACAGCTACTTAGCTCGGCTGACACTTATAGCCAGAATCCCCCCCCCCCCCCCGGTAGTGCATGGGTTAGAGCACCCGGCCTAAACAGAAGCAAGTCGTGGTTCCGAATCCCTGCCGGGGAAGTTGTCTTTTATTTCTTTCTCAGACTAGTGTATTGTGTATCCTCACAAGGCCAGTCTTTAATGCATACTGTTTGCTTGGTTTACCCGTTACCTTGTGTTTTTTCTTTATTTGTTTAGTCCATTGTTGTTGCGTAAATAAACAATAAATCACACTACGTGTCAGGCAATTATGATGTTAGATTTATTAAATGCATAAAAACTGCAACATTCTGCACAGAGGTACAAAGTTAAAGAATGAATATCTTTTTGCATGATTTTTAAACCAAAAATTGGCATGTGCGTGTGTGTGTGCAGGATTTGTAGTAGAAAGGTAAGCTGCAACCACACACATGCACCCGCCGCACAGGTAACTCAGCAGCATTATGCAACAGCATCATATCCTAAGTTTGATTCGACCTTGAGTTGATTTTTATCGCCATCACTCAGTACAGATTTTGTAGTGTAGAGTGGATGTAGCTTCAAGGACTGCACATCCCAGTTATGTTGTACAACTCTTATCTATTATCTATCCATTTGTTGCCCCATTATTCCTATCCCTCACAAAAAAGTAAAAAATGACCTAAATGAAAAAAAAGGGTTACGTTCTGAAATGAACCCAAAGTGTCGGTGGTGCTTTTTTTTCTGCAAGTTAAGAGTGCGTAATTTCAGAATTCTTGTGTGCAAGATTTGGAAAATGGAGCTATTCTTGTTCCCTCGTGATGTTATGCTGGCGTATATAGGTATTGTTTGTGTCTGCCTGCATACCTGGTCACATGATTGTTACTGATCTACCGGACTGTTTTGTTCGTCATGTCTATCGTGTCGAGCTTGACTGTCTTTTTTTACAATACAAAACGTATTTTTTAACCATGCATACTCTGACATACACCTGGTCGAGTAGCTCCTTCTATAGTAGCTCCTTCTGATATACATGGTAGTCGTATCTGTGCATAACTGCACCCATCAAGGCTGGGAGGTTGTTTCGCGTCCAGAACGGCATCTGAACTGAAGTTCCTATGGGGAGCTACTGCTTTTATAGGGAATAAGTACCAGAAAGACGTTAAAGACGTTACAGAAAAGCCCGAACTTTTGTTGGAACCAAGAGTGTAACTCTAGCGGAAAATGAGGAGTTAAGTACGTATTAGGCCCGGACTTTTAGCCAAGTGTCGAACAAAAGTGTAAACAATTTCAGCCAAGTGTAAACAAAAATTCTTACCCCAACGTACATCCATTGAGCAAACCTGTTCATCAAATGGGTAGGCAGCAAAATTAAGGGCACATTTAAAACGAAATGTTTTCCTGTAACAACAAAGAAATTAACCTAATTGATCATACCACTCCATGGACACTTGCATGGCAACTTCAAAATCCTAAACCAGAAAACCACATCAGAAATTTAACAGACATACATAGGTCTACAAAATTTGTATAACATTACAAATAAAAAAAATCATTGTCCCTATACGTGTGTGTGTGTGTATGTGTCACTTTGAAACCTCAAATTTTGCTGAAGGATGCGTAAATAATTAAGGATATACACCTCGGTTGTAATTTTTTTAATACTGATTTAGAGTTAGGTTTTGTTTTAATTAGGTCTATTGTTTTAGCACTAAAAACAAAAAATTTGGTCCCAAGAAGTCTTAATCCAGAATGAACAAAAAAATCGATTGAATGCAGGTCATCTAAGTTAACCAGTAATGTTTGGAGATTATAAAATTTCCTTTGCTACTGGTCATTACTTCACTCGAATGAAGCCGGGTAGTTCAGCTGATACAAATAGATGTTAAAGATTTTTTTGTACATTTTATGGGGTATGTTGTGTAATTATTGCTGTTGTTGATAAAAATAAATAATTACCTACCTAAAATTAAGTTAACTAATATTTACGCTATTAAATTATACACAACAACGAAAATGAGCTCAAGTGACAAACCTCACGACAAGAATAATTAATCTCCATATGTCCTCAGGAGTCACACCAAGAGCATGTTAACAAACAAAAACAAGGTTCAAACCAAAGAGTTAAAAAAATAAGTAACATTGAAATAAATGGGGCAAACAAATTCCAAAGTAACAAAATGAATACACAATTGAAAATAGGACGAAATGTTGTTCGTAAAATTTAAAAGTCTATGACAGGTTAAAACGTTTACTGAATACTTGTTGCAAATCGCAGGCGAAAAAAAAGATGGGTTATAGGGAATAAACAAGATGTAGTGTTGTTAGAAATTACTACTACAATTAACTCAAATTACTACAATAATTACCGAACAATGCTTGACAAAGAAACACTACAGTTTAAGCGTTAAGTTATAAACCTCCCTACATGTATCATTATCATCATCCCTCGCGTCATCATCTTGATGGTGTTTGCCACCAATTCCATCTTCTACGAGACTTAGCGCATCAATTGGGTGATGACTCTGTCCTCCTGTTCTGTTTTTTTTTTTTAATTTTTACAGTACAGGAGGCGCAGATTTATGATAATATGTAGGTGTATAGTTTGGGGTTTGTTTTTACATCTCTGTAATGTGTGGTGCAGTGGCAACCGGGACCACACATTATTAGGATGTCAAAGGGATTAGCCTAATTAATATATTCATAACTCTTTGAGTGAGGTTAAACGAACATGTTTGCGAACGTACATTTTAACTCTGGTACCATCTGTTGCAACTTATTTGTTGATTTTTTGCACCAAGGGAAGGAGATGACGAAGTAATAAGATGGAAACGTCAGCCAAGCCTATTACGTAATTAATATGAAAAAGTCTCTTATGTAGGCTACTCAGGTAACTAAGAGAAAATTGTAAAAATTACTGATATAATGGATTTCACTTCGAACTAAAAAAAAACGTTTATTTAACACTAAATTTTACTTTGAATTCTAAGTTATTTACTCACTCGTACACTGAAGCAAATTTTTGTTTAGTTTTTAACTTGTATGTACAAAATTACCTATAAGGAATTCTTGTATACTATGTCTACTACTTACCTGTAATAAGCTTTGATCCCATCTTTTCTGATTTTTGCAGCATCTAACCACAAAGGAGAGATAGTAATCAATTCAGGCGTAATAAGCATATTGTCGTCACCTTTGGCATTTTCAAACACTATCCAGGGTCTCCAGATCCCAAGAGCTGTATCTTTCGGCACTTGGTACTTTTTCGTGATTGTTTGTTCTAATTTGAAATAACTAATTCGATGATCATGCCACTCCATGGACACTTGCATGGCAACTTCAAAATCCTAAACCAGAAAACCACATGAGAAATTTTACAGACATGCCATTAGGTCTACAAAATTTGTATAACATTACAAATAAAAAAATCATTGTCGCTATACGTGTGTGCGTGGATGTGTGCATGTGCGTCTGTGTGTATGTGTCACTTTCAAACCTCAAATTTTGCTGAAGGATGTGTGAATAATTAAAGATATACATCTCGGTCGTAAATTTCTTTATACTGATTTAGAGTTAGGTTTTGTTTTAATTAGGTCTATTGTTTTAGCACTTAAAACAAAAAACTTGGTCCCAAGAAGTCTTAATTCAGAATGAACAAAAAAAATAGATTGAAGGCAGGTCATCTAAGTTAACCAGTAATGTTTGGAGATTATAAAATGTCCTTTGCTACTGGTCATTACTTCACTCTAATGAAGTCGGGTAGTTCAGCTGATACAAATAGATGTTAAAGAAATCACAGGAACACTGTACAACATACGTGCAGTAACTTAAGTTATGCAGCACATTTTGCAAGCATTAATATGGGAAACTTTAGAGGCAAAATTAAAATCGCACAATCATTCACATAAATTACCTGATGGTATGATAATAATAACAGTTTAACTTAGAAGTTTCCCTATTTAGTACGTGGATAGTGTATGCTAGATTTCGGTTTAATTTTTACTTCTCTTGATGCCATTTTTTACTAAAGGGGAAGCTCGATACTGTATTTAATGCATTATATCCAAAAATGAGACAAACTTAAGTAATATAGATCGGAAGCTAAAGTAATAATAATAATTATTGATTTTCACATTCCTGAATTTTCACTGTGGCGCCATATAAGATAATTCTGAAGCTTGCAATTAGATTAATTCCTACGTGTCGCAAACGCATTTTACAAATCTGGTAAGGCTGTACCGAGCACATTTTTTCCTGCCGAGCCGATACCAAGCCAAGCGCTCAAAAAATGCCTGGTACACCGAGCACAACCGAGCCGACGAGTGATGCCAGGCAAAACTGATCACCTTTATTAATCACAGGTTCTGTCGGGAGTACCAGGTTTTTTCACATTTTCTCACATTCCAACTCAGAGCGGTGAAATTGGTAATTAGGTAATAAATTCTAAGTAAGTTATTTAAAAAAAGTTTCGGTCAATGTTTAAAACATGACCATTTTTGAAAAAACGTCAAACTTTACACATTTGAAGTACTTACACTTCCTTTGAAACGTTGACAGCTTGCTTGAAAACGATGACCTTCTAAAGCACCGCAACATCTCACGTTGCTTGTATATCCTGTTGTTTTAATCGATTCGAGATATTTCATTAGCACGTAGTTTATTAGTAAATGTATCGGTCAGAAAGTCGTTTTTTAACTTAACTTAAACTTTGAGTTGCTTTATAGTGAGTCGAATGGGCAGCATGTTCAAATCGCATAATTTGGTATTTTTCATATTTTTTTTATTGGTGCATGGTCAATCAATCAAACTGTTTTTAATTTACTTGTTTTAATTGGTTGATTAATCAGTTTTACATACCATAGTCTTCATAGACAACTGCGTAACAAATTCTGGGTCAATTTGGCAGAAGACAAGCACTGGTCCTAAAAAACGAATTATTATTCAACTGTTTAAATTTGTATTGTCCAGTTTTGTTTGTTACATTCTTACCTACTAAATTTCCAGCACCCACTGTTATTGGAGGGACATCTCCTGAATAATTAGCAGGAATTAAATTTGTTAGCCAAGAAGGACTGTAAGGACAAACAGAAAAATGTTACTCACGAAATATTAGAGAACCCGCTAGTTTGATTAAAATACTTTTAAAATGCGAAAATTCGCCCATGCAATTGACCGGATTTTGTCAAAAGAAAACAAGGTGTGTGAAATACTATCCCAGTAATAATAACAATTCTGTGAATTCTTTAAAAAAATTCAAAGTATAATTAATTAAAATAATACAAATTTTGAGCTACAAATTAACTGACAATATATTTTCTTTAAAAAATTCGTGAAATCTTACGTTATCTGAAGCTAACTGCTACTTGTATACTGTACAGATGAATCAGTGATATTTTCTATTTTTTTTAAGGATAAATAAGTCTATTAAGGACGAGACCAACTTTTGGAATTGAAATTAGAAAATGGGACTGAACTGGAGTATTCAGGGCAATCCTGAGCAACAATTCGTAATTTATGTAATAGTTATTGGTTAAAAACTATTGTTTATCGATTTTTAAACCACGGCTGCGATGATTTGGCCGCGAGACATGCAAATACGCTCAAATTCGAGCGGCCAAATCATCACAGCCGTGGTTTAAAAATCGATAACCAATATTTTCTTAATAAATATAACTTATTTATATCACGGTTGGGACATCAAGCTAACTCGTATTTAAAACGTGTTTGTATTTTGTGAAAATATCTCGAAATGACTGAAGGTCATTTCATTTTAGTTTACTGAGGGTGGAGTGGTTGGTAGACCAACAAGTCGTTTGCGTTTGTTTGCGGGGGAGTGGGCAGGAAGGATACGCAGCGTCGTTTCGCCGTATTTCACACTAGCAAGGTCGCTTATATTTTCGAAGCTTTTCGGAGTAATAGAACTTTGATAAAAGGCTGAAGGGATAGAATGACATTCTGGGAAGGTATATTTTCATTTTTAACGTTTGTAGTTTGAGAATTGTTTAAAAACTACGGTAATATGGTATCAGTATGAATGAAGGTCATTGCATTTTAGTTTGTGGAGGGAGGGCGGGGGAGTTAACGCAGCGTGAATGGCTTACATATGGGCCAGGCGTATAAGAGTTTGCAGGGATGGGATTTCATTCCTTTTAAGTAATTAAGTTTTGTACGTTTTTATTGCGTTACGTTTTTCTTTTTTCACAATGTATTTGGTTTTTGGTGTGTGCGTTCCCGGTCGCGCGATCCGGAAGTGTCAAAAGTGTGGTTTATTGGCAAAAGTGTGGGTTATCGGCAAAAGTGTGAGGTAACTTGATAACCCTCACTTTTTGCGATGACGCACACTTCCGGTGCTGGTTAACGGGATTTAACCAACGGATTTTTAGCATGGCGTTGAGTTAGCGTGACGTCACAGCCGTGGTATAAATGGAATTATTCTAGAATATTTCTGAAGTTTTTGTGTTGAGATTTCCCGGCCTAAATCCAACAATTCAAGCTTTGACAAATAAAGTGCATTTTCTTAATTTGAATACATACGTTGTTGTTGTGATTTCTTCCAAATTTATTAACCTGCAAGATAAATAATATTTCACGTGATAATGTTAAGCATTACCTTTTAATTTACTCGTTTGCTTTTACCATCACAAGCACACTATATACAACACAATTTCATGATTCTTGTGAAATATATTAAAGTTAATGTCATAATTTTTTGTCACTAAATAAATCTAAAAACATATAATTCACCTTGGTATACACGTCAAGTTGAACTCCCTTTGCTATTCGCCATCTTGATGGTGTTCGTCGTCGTTTCCATCTTCCGCATGACATTGCGCATCAGTTGGGCGATAAGTCTGTCCTCCTGTCCGGTGTTTTTCGATTTTTACAGGAGGTACAGATGTATGACAAGATTTAGATTAGGGGTTTGAATAACATCTCTGTAATGTGTGGTGCAGTGGCAACCCGGACCACTGCACTGTGACTGAGATTGGCGCTAATGACCAAGCTATCGACGCGCCATTAATCCTCAATCCTCCCCTATGCTATTTATGTTGCGTGAATAAACCAAATCAGGGATTTAAAAATCTGTTATGAATTCTACCCAGTTCTAAAAGCTTTAACAACATGAAAGTTAATTAGCTACAACACATAAACAATAGCATGATGTTTGATGTGCTCTTAAACTATAGGTTTAATATGGGTTCTATTCATAAAATTTTCAGAGACATCGTGTATTCATGGGACTATATTGATTATTTTGAACTATGGCTAGAAAATGTTGCTAGTGAGTAGAAAATGTTAAAGGGTGAGTATTCTAAGATCCTACTATTCCTAATGCCAACAATAAAACTATTTTTTATAAGCATTTTAATAAGAATTTTTTTAAAGCATTTTCATGATAAAAGTTTCAGGATGTGACAGCACCGAGCCAAGGCTAACACAATGGCTAACACAAAACCACCTTCACCCACACACACAAAAAAAAAGGAAAAAAAACACAGTGACACCTTATACAGAAGTGCTTTGACGGAATTAAGACTGGTGGTAGCCACAGTCACAGGAAAAAAGGAGTTCCAAGGTAAAATAAAAACTTTTTCTGAGAAAAAGCAATGACTACTTTGAATGATTGCAAAGTAGCCCAAAATCTTAACCTCTAGGGTAGAGGAGGTTAAGCAGAAAATTTCAGCATGGATGAAATCATGAGCTCACGTAGAATCAGCAATGTGAAAATGAGCTCTCTCTTGTATAGTTGCAGCAGTAGGAAACTTTACTTGAAAATGATGGTCTTGGTAAGGTCGATGTTGGAGTGGTTTACACACTTTGGGTAATAGGCGTTGTCAGATTTCGAAAGGAAGAAAAAGGAATCTTAAGAAGACCTTGTGACTTGTGAGTTATACTCTACGATCGTTTTGAAAAGAATAACAGAAAATAAAAGTTGAGTATTGAGTCTGAGGAATGACTTCAGGAAAAATTTAGTGTTTCTCATAAATTTACTTGTATCGAAATCCGCGTGTTCACGAAATGTAAGTTAGTTAACAACTATGCTAAGATCGAAATGACATGTTCTTGTAGAGAATAACTTATTTTGGATATGGTTGGAGAACCATGGGATTGCATGTCCTAAAAGCATGACAACGCATTTTCATGAATAAGGTTCAGGTGGATTGCAGATTTCTACGTCACAACACGGTCCAGACTTCTGCGAAGTCATTCAAGAGGTAGGAGGGAGAAAAAGGTTCAAAATCATCAGAATATCTTAAATTGATCTTAAAAGATATTAACAATCAAGAGCCCGAGAATATTTACAAGCAAATGCTCAAGATCAGAACATCAAGGAACTCCAGAGGAGACAGGGGGCCAGTGAGTAGACGAACCACGAAGATAAACATGCTGTTGACTGGCATATAGAGGTAAGAGTGTAGTAGACAAATCGCAAAGATAAACATGTTGTTGACTGGCATATAGAGGTAAGAGTGTAGTAGAAAAACCGCAAAGATAAACATGCTGTTGACTGGCATATAAAGGTAAGAGTGTAGTAGACAAACCGCAAAGATAAACATGCTGTTGACTGGCATATATGCAGGCAAGAGTGTAGTAGACAAACCGCGAAGATAAACATGCTGTTGACTGGCATATAGAGGTAAGAGTACAGCCAAGACATCATAGCTGGGGGATCCAAAGAAAACACAGCTTGTGAATTGAAGTGGTTTAGGAAACAGATTAGGAAACAGATTAGTTAAAAATGTCGCAAGGCTTTTCTGTATCACTTAGGCAAATAATTGAATTATATGTAATGAGAACGTTACTATGAAATGGACCGCGTATAAGCAAAAACTAGGTTTCCAAAAATTGAAGTAGCCCCTGTCGCCATAAGAATAATTTAGGTCATATATACCGTCAAACAGTGATGTTTTGATATTATTACGTCTGATGGATACTTCCCTACCCCACTTGATGTTTTTTTCCCTAGATTCTGCATAAGAATAGCAAAAAGGCATCCGGATGTGTATGTTTATTATGCACTACGAAGAAATTAGAAATCTGCATTAAACATAAACTGCTGTATAAAACAGCATCGCTAAATTCTGAACAGTTATGCGTTTGCCAGGCTGTAATCAAGGTCATAATAAAAAATATGATACATTGCGATGTTTCTTTAGAACTAGGGCGATATCTGATCACCTTCGAAACTCTTAACTTTCGTATTTGATTAATGAAAACATTCTCGGCAAATGCTTTCGCAGTAGTTCGTCATGCGGCGGTCCAAGATTTTCACCTCTAACGTCGTAATATTCAACTTTCCTCGAAAGTTTTGTAATAAAAACTTAAATTGCAAACAAAAAGTTTGATTTTTGTAATGAAAAAAAATGTTACTAGTTGTCAGGTTGGTCCATTTTTATCTAAGCTGCAGGCAGCTAGTAGCGTTTTTTTTTCCAAGAAGAATTCCATGCTGTGATACGAAAATTCAAGATTTTATTACAAATTTATGAGAAAAATTGCAAGTCGCCTGGATCATTTTTATTTGTCGATTGTCGTTGTATCTAGAACTGAAATTCAAGGAGTGCATATCAGTATATGTTTCAAATTATTGAAACGGAGCATAAAATTACCCCTTATTTATCGTCACTGCTTGTCCGAAAAAAAAACTACTTAAACAATTACTCATTACTGAAAAATTGTTTAAAAAAACCTTAAAAACTCGTGGTTGGTGTCTGGGTTGAAATTGGATTATACCACACGCCATGGCTGTTTGCTGTGACGTGCATATCACGTGACTGGGCTAGTCCAATCAGACGGCCAAACAGCCGTTGTTCTCGTTCGTCATTGGTTAACTCATCGTGACATCACGGCAAACAGCCATTGCGCATAGTTTAGTGGTCTTCAACCATTAACAAAAGACGTGACGTGCTTTAAGACGTCGTTTTATTTGACACGTATTTTACCTGTGTAATATTTTCGGATTATTATTACCCTACTATCGTCCCGACCTTTGTTCAAACGATGCTGTATTAATTCCGTATTCGCACAGTTGCAACAATGCTCAACAATGGTTGCATACTTATTCTGCACAGTTTTTTGCATACCTATTTTGCACACTTTTAGAATTCTTACAAGTATGACACGAATTCATTTCTAATTTTTAAAAAGTTTTGAAACGAGGGTTTCCTGCAGTGTGGGAGGATCAAGAAAGCCTGCATAGTTTTAAAGAAATCTGCGTGAATTTAAAACGTTTTCCTGAAAATTTAAATCCAATTATCATACGAATTCATGTGAAATTGTTCAATAAAGGTTATTTTTTTTAACAAGGGCCTCTTGTAGTGGGGGCTTCCCCGCGGTTTCCCGGGTTCTCGGACGGTCCAATCCGACACTGCTTTGGATCACTATTTTCAATTTTCCGCAGTGTTACATTCTAAACCTCCAACATTGCTTTCTTTAACAACTGCGACAGTTCTATACCACCGGCATTATTGGTGGATTTCGAAGTGCTCCTTCAGCGAACAAGGGAAATAAGATTTTGTCTCCGGAGACTGCAACTAAACTTTAGTAACAATATTCCATGTGGGATAACCGTTCAAAACGTGTTGTTAAAGCATCGTTGCTCAGGGTAACGGACTGTTGCTTCATTTCGAATTTCCCCCTTCGACGAACCATGGAAATTGTAACAATACGAAGCTGGAAACGTCATATCAAGCATTGTTGTTCGATTGTTGTCAGAGCTTTCGGAAAACAAGGAACTGAGAACCTCTCCTTTCTTCCGACAACGAACGGTATTTCTGTTCGGCGCTGCTGCTACACGAAATGAAGGTAGGGTAATAAGGGATTAATTGCACACTTTTGGTAGCGCGACTTCCGAGGAGGTGTAGAACATCCTCGGGGGCTTCGCCTCCTCGGACGAATCAACACCACCTCGGACGTCGCTCTACCAAAAGTGTATTTCCCCTGAACAATATTATCACAAGTGTGGTCTTCATATGCATGATTTTTTTTTCATTTGAGAATCAAAACCCGCGAAACTCCTAGCCCAATTTTATTGATGTGCGAAGTTGAATTTACAAGATAACCACAGAAGGCATGTGGAAAATTTGAAATAAATAATAAATTAGGTTAAATAATAATCACCGACGGAAACCGACGGAACAGACAGACATACAGACACTAGGACAGGATGAGAAGCTGAGCCGTAGTCTCGAGCTATTCTTTCACATACACTGTTTTACCAAAAAGCATGCCAAAATTGTGGTTCGCCCATTCTATCACATGCGACTTTTGATAATTCCGCATGCGATTTGAAAGCGATCAAGTCGAGAATAAGGCCCCTTCTTCCGTTTACGTGCTGAACGTGAGTAAAAAATAAGAAGCGAACTGGTTGATAAAAGGCTTCAGTTTAGACAGTTCTCACTTAGGAAGAAATCTGCAAGTTTAATATTAGATTCGGATTATGGGTCGACACCATAAAATAGACATTCAAAACACATAAAAAACAAGTACGCTATATTTCTGCCCTCACATGGGGGCCGTCATCAGGCATAAAACAAAAACAGAGTAAAAAAAGTAAAAACGAGATTTTACCGGAAAAAGACATGACGTGACGAGACGTGACGGGAAAATGGCTGGTTTTGGTGGTAGGCATTTAGCCTCTCTTTTTTTAACTTTTTTTTACTCTTTTTTTTTTTTTTATGCCTGATGACGGCCCCCATGTGAGGGCAGAAATATAGCGTATATACTTGTTTTTTGTGTGTTTTGAATGCCTATTTTATGGTGTCGACCTATAATCCGCATCTAGTATTCAATTTTCGAAGCATTCAACTGACTACCCGTCTTCAAGTTTGCTAAATTTTCTAATGTTTCAAAAAAATGTTGCAGTACGTAATCTCGCAGATTTTCGTGGATGTAAGAAGCTTTCAGTCTATTTGACATGTGGACTCATGTATCAACGACCGCGGTAGCGGTCCTTATGTAAGCCTCAGCATGAACTTCCATGTTAAACGTCAAAATTTGAACGCCTATAGTTTCTCCCAGAATTGACATAGACCAACGAAATTCGGTATTTGGGGTTGTGTCACAACTATTTCACTACATTACAAATTTTAATGACAACAATCGAACCGTTCGGCGTCCACAGTACGGCCATTTCTTGTTGTTGTTGTTGTTGTTGTTGTTGTTGGGACTCTTTGCCCTCACCTGGAGACTGAACCACTGAACTGATTTTCAAGTTCTATAGCTTAAAACCTACGTATGGACATGGCCTACGGCCATTCGCAGGCTATTTTATTGTAACTACAATGTTCTAGACACGGAAAACCAAATGGGCTAAAACTTTGTTCTCACCTAGAGATCAAACCAATGAATCGATTTTCAATTTCTATAGCTTAAAATGTAGGTATTAACACCGACCTGGGCCTTTTGAAAGCGATTTTGATGTGACTGCAGTATTCTGACCAGCAGAGCAATTATACTTTAGAGCACTGGGTAGAAATCAATAATGTTGGGGTTGGGAATCTTCGCCCTCACTTGGAGATCGACCCTCTGAACCGATTTTCAAGTTTTATAACTTAAAACGTCGGTACGGACAAGGCCTAGGTCCTTTCGCATGTTATTTTAATATAACTACAATATTCTTGACACGGAAAGCCAAATGGGCCAGAACTTTTGCTCTCACCTGGAGATCGAACTAATGAACCGATTTTCAATTTAAATAGCTTAAAATGTAGATATTAACACCGACCAGGGCCTTTTAACACGATTTTGATATGACTGCAGTATTCTTGTCGGTAGAGCAATTATTATTGGAGAGTACTGGGCAGAAATCATTAATTGGAGTAACAAATTTATGCAAATCCAGCTAAAGACATGAATTTGGTACACAATTCTTTCTTAACAGTAAAAATCAAATCAGCCATGGACCCCTATGAAATAACCCCAAGTGCCTTCACCATCCTGCAAGGTCTCTACGAGGGGTGGAGGCTCGGCAACAAATTCTTACAGATCAAGCTAGAAACATGAAATTTAGTGCACAAGTCATTCTTAGCAACATAAAACGAATCAGCCATGGAAAAGGCTCTCTTATAACAGTTATTTTAAGGCGATTGCAGTATTCTTTTCAGTGTTATCCTTGCTGAAACAAGAAAAAAAATAATGGATATTAGTATTAAAAAACGCTTAAGCGTATAAATACGGATGTAAGCCTTAAAAAACTTAAAGCCCTAAAGGAACAGATATTAGAAAAAAAACATGTAAGCCATCAGCGTCGCACTAATACGTGTAAAAGAAGCTCCAGCTTGTTTTTTGGGTCACT
>JAHWFP010138249.1:192398-213750 GCA_023313725.1 Lithobius niger | reverse complement strand
GAGATTCTTTTACACGTATTAGTGCTACGCTGATGGCTTACATGTCTTTTTCTAATATCTGTTCCTTTAGGGCTTTAAGTTTTTTAAGGCTTACATCCGTATTTTATACGCTTAGCGTTTTTTAATACTAATTATAAAACGCTTTTACTATTTTTTTATTATTTAAAAAATGTTTGTGAGGTGACCAATTCCTAATAGCTATTTATTCATTTATCACACCACAACTAAAATATTTACCACATGCTAAGTCATTTATTATCAATAGAGAGCTACTCAAAGCAAATTCTCTCACTGTTTCTCATCGTAAAACAGTTTCACTCACTACCTACGGGATACACGTTTTGCTAAATGATTTTTAAGAAATTTTGTAGTACTCTTCCCTGTACAGAACACATATTAATTACAAGCGGATGAATATTTGAAGGGTGCAAGCGTCCCAAAGTAAACTGGTAAGTACATAATGGCATTATGTATTTTGTATTTTGTTTACGGGAGAAAAAAAGACCTAAGTTTGTACAAGGATTAATGGTCATTTCTTCACAACTTGTCCCTGTAGAATTTTGCCCTTGTCATTTCCCCCAAAGGAGATATTTTCCTTTCCTCATACTTGCACTGTACTGTAGCCATGAAACACATCTTCTTCAATGAAGGCAGACCCCTCTTACGCACTAGATATTTCAGCATCCCTTAGGATACTATCGAATTGTTTTATGATTAACAACAGCGATATAGTACGTACTTACCATAAAACGCAAATTCGTAAAAACAAATGAGCTAAAATCATTTTGCCGCTCTGTGGTATTTATGCTGCTTACTAAAGGACTGCAGCAACTCAAAGGGTCGATAAAGTATACTGCAGTTTTCTTCTTAAATACTGTCGTTAAAACTTTTACGCACAGGACTATTCCTGTTTACAAAGCTGGTGCATTATCGAGCTTTCCTGTACCGCTCACTTACGGTTATACAGACTGTTCCGCTAAAACTTTGTTACCATGGTTCCTGGAGCAACATTAGTTTCTGGCTGCCTGAAATCAATAGTTGAAAACTGTAACTTGCAGTTTTTACCTGCAGCGGTTGCTTTCATTCTGAAAGGGGAACCACGACGGGAAGTTGCTACTTCCGGTTTGATGACGTCGTCAACTACCATGATACGATTAAAAATCGTAATCTCGGGGCTTATATTCTTTAATATTCTTTGTTGTAAAGGAATTTAAATAAGCTAAAATACGTGCCCGTTTATTGTTGGCTTGATAGTATAAAAGCTATAGACCAGCAAACTGGAAAAAAAAGGTATTTTGAAACATTTTTATTGTCGCTCATTCTCAGATCTAAAAGGTATTAAAAATAATCGAAATACGTACGTGGTTCTTTATTTAGCCCTTTTCCACTGCTCCAATGAGCCCTAGTAAAATGTAATTGATTCAGCCTTTCTTGGAATATTTAATTCAAACCAAATACTTGGTACCGTGAGTGGCACAGTACATAAAACTATACTGCTGGAACTAAGCATTTTTGGAACTATTAAGCAAATCATAAATTATGTAAACTGTTTTGGTTTTGACATTTATTTACGCACTGGCAGAAAATATCATGCATGATTAGTGAAATATGAGTTTGTGAGATTAAAGGCTAAAATATTCAAACACTGGTGCCGTAATCTACCTTTGATGCATTTACATAGAAAGTTAATAATTCACGGTTAAGAATTTATGCAAAATTTGGCATACAGCACATTTATCACGGCCCTATAAAAGCCTCGAATTCCCTTATTGGTTGGAGGGGAAACAAATTTCGGATTTCGTATAAATCACTACGGGCTGGACCAAATACTCAAACATTCGAATAAGGATAATTCGAAATTAATTTTAAAAATGTTTAAATGCAGTATTTAAATTCTTAACAATGGCTTCACGCGGTGCGGACTAAATGAATATATTCACCCCTCCCCGAAACGAATGCAATGAAATGTTAACATTGAAAAATAACATTGAAGCATAACACTGAAGAATATTGTTAGAAATGTTACGTTGAGTTAGTTCGTTGTTGTATGTCGAAAATTGTTAGGTATTTTAAAATGTTCTGAGGGAAACCAGTGTACCCTTGGAATTTTGTCTGCAGCACCATTTTAGATTTTTATCAATTTGACTGTATTTACGACGAATATGTCATGTTTCTAAAGCTCAGAGTGTACACATGCTTAAGTTCATTCGATTGTATAACGCTAGTTAAAACATTTGGTACTAATCAGATTAATTTTACGTGGCACAACAAACTTTTATCCGTTTCTTCACCACATGTATTTAAAACTGTAATTAACGTTAGTATTTGTTGCGCAACAGAAATGTTTTGAAAGTAAGTGTGAAATTAAAAGCTTGGATTCCTTTGCTCCTGCTTGATTTTTTTGTTGTTGTTGTTTTTTTGGAATGGTAACTAAGTTTGCAGTGGTTTCCATCTGGCAAACGGTAGAAGCAACTATTTGTTGCTGTTTATGTACTTCGTGAGCGGGGGTGGATTTAAGTAATTGTCCTATGGAGGGGCCCTTGCCAAATAGAATTACAAGCACGCTAAAGGGAAAACACAAAAGGAATGTTTCCATACATGATGCAAAAAGTCAATAGGGGGCTCCTTCTGACGTTTTTTGCTTCAAACGATCACGCTTAAGGTTTTATTCTACGGACCATGTTGTGTTAGTTAGCAAAACCTCAAATATTTATCATCAACCCATCGAAAACATTCGTCTTTTGTTGGAGGCTTACACAATAACAGTGAATCAGCAACGTGTAATTAACACAGTTAAAAATTTCCCAAGCTTGCAAAAGTTGAAGAAAATGTTTGATCAACTTTCAGTAAACATTATTTATACCACGGCTGTGACGTCACGCTAACTCAACACCATGCTAAATTTTCGTTGGTTAAATCCCGTTAACCAACACCGGAAGTGTGAGTCATCGCAAAAGTGTGGGTTATCAAGTTACCTCACACTTTTGCTGATAACCCACATTTTTGCCAATAACCCGCACTTTTGACAACCAAATACATTGTGAAAAAAAAATCTTACGCAATAAAAACGTACAAAACTTAATTACTTAAAAGGAATGAAATCCCATCACTGCAAACTCTTATACGTCTGGCCCAATGTAAGCCATTCACGCTCCGTTAACTCCCCCCCCCCCTCCCCCACAAACTAAAATGCAATGACCTTCATTCATACCGATACCCTATTACCGTAGTTTTTAAACAATTCTCAAACTACAAACACTCAAAATGAATTACATACCTTCTCAGAATGTCATTCTACCTCTGCAGCCTTTTATCGAAGTTCTATCACTCCGAAAAGCTTCGAAAATACAAGCGACCTGGCTAGCATTAAATACGGCGAAACGACGCTGCATATGCTTCCTGCCCACTCCCCCACTAACGGACGCAAACGACTCGTCGGTCTACCAACCACTCCACCCTCAGTAAACTAAAATGGAATGACCTTCAGTCATTTCGAGATATTTTTACAAAACACAAACACGCTTTAATTAAATACGAGTTAGCTTGACGTCCCAACCGTGATCTAAATAAGTTATTTATTAAGAAACTATTGGTTATCGATTTTTAAACCACGGATGCGATGATTTAGCCGCTTAACAAGCAAATCGTCTCGGGGGCTACGCCACCTCGACGTATTTGCATGTCGAGCGGCCAAATCATCGCAGCCAAATCATCGCAGCCGTGGTTTAAAAATCGATAACCGATAGTTTTTAACCAATAACTATTACGTAATTCACGTGCTGACGTCATTATTTTAGTGTTTTACCATTTTATTGCAAATACAGCGTACGAAGGCAAGTTTTGTTTTGTTTGACATCATCATTTCACTTGGGTGAGCAAGGGTAGAAGTATTCAATAAAACAAAACCAGGTGGACAGCTGGATTCCCTTGACTAGCATGTTTACTACATAAAATTAAAATTTCGTTGTGGAATGGAATTTAAAAAAAAAACACAATAACACAATAAACAACACGGCCCATCCAGCATAAAACAGTAAATTTTGCTCATACCAAGAGTTGCGGCCAAGCGCCATGACACATGGATCACGCCATAAGACAGGCTCATATTTTTTTTTTAACAAAGTAGTCCATTGACCCTTTACAGGATAATTTGTTGTTAAATTTAAAAATTAGTTCTTGTTCAGGGTAATAGTCCAAGCTTCCAATTTTAGACTGACATGTTGGTGATATTCTATGAACACCATTACTGTTCGTGAAACATCCATGAGATTCTTTTATGACTTGATTCTTGTGACATGGCGCTTGGCCATGACTCTTGTGTTTTGGTATGTACAAAATTTACGGTTTTATATTTAATGTTGGATGTGCCGTGTTGTCTATTGTGTTATTTTTTTAGATTCTGGAGAAGTTTCCATTGAAGAACGAAATTTAATTTTATGTAGTAAACATGCTAGTCAAGGGAACCCATCTCTCCACCTGGTTTTTTCTTTACTGAATCATCCTCATCATGGTTTTATTGTGAATGCAGGTAAACAAGGCGAAAACTTAGGTGCTGAAAATTACATAGTTGCACTGCGTGTGTTCTGGTGAAGTTTTTAGCTTAGTCGGAAGGAACCATCGTTAATTGAAACCATTTGTTCGTGTCATTGAGCTGTCAGAAAATTGTTGGGGTGACAGGGTACGGTTGTTTACATGACCACTTCAAAACACCCTAACGAATATGCTTCAGAAAGAATCTAGCATATCAGAGATTCCTTCCCAATATATGCCGCAAACACAAAATTTCCTACGGAGCAACCCACTTCTACTTGCGGAGGAACTATCTATGGAGATATTATCTATGGATGAATTCACCGATTATCGCCAACAGATATTAACTTAAACCGTAAAATGCGCAGTTAATGCGCAGCAATTAGCACATTACTGATTGAGTTGCATTTCTATCACTGATATCGATTTACAATAAACAAGAAACCAAGAGGATGGTTAACATACTACGCGAAGATTGGTGGGTGTGAGAAAAAAGCACATCAACATTGAATTTTTGTGTGAACTAAACAACAAGGTAGCTGCGTCAGCAACATTCAAAGAACCTTTTAATTAGAAGAAATAAATTGCTGTCCGTGAAAATCATAATGAATGAAATTTTCATTATTTGGTGTACAAATCATTTTGACAAACTGTCACTACTCTTCACTTTTATCGTTATTTTCATACCACTCACTATTCTTCCAGACTTTCCAAACTGAATTGGAATCTTGTAACTTTTGTTTCTCGTCTTCCCATTTTCCATTCTGACACATTCCAGCACTCCACCAGTTTTCCACATCGTTGTACATCTTGGCTGGTATATTTGTATGAATCATCGCACATAAACGGCACCAAAATTTCTTTCCATGTAAAATATTGCTAAATTCTCCAGTACCTTTCCATTTGAAATACTCATTGTATAAGGCATCATCAACGTCCAATTTTCGCAAATACTTTGCTAATTCTTCAGGAGTTTTGAAATCATTTGCAAATATGAAGGAGTGAAATGGAGCTTCTTTAATATAATCCATTCTTGGGGCACCCAGGACAACTGGTACAACGTTTGACCTGAAAAAATCAAATAAGAAAAAGCACAATTTACTATGAATTAATGCATCCCTAGATGCATCCCTAGATCCATTCAGACGTTTCGTAATAGCATCCATCAGCATCTCAGCAGTATTCCAAACTTGATATCCCCGATTTCAAGGGGCTCCTTGATGAAGCGACAGTTGGCGTCGATGTACTTACTTCTTCTCCTGAAGTTCTCATTGTCGATGAATTTAGACAAACCTTATCGTCTTCTATTATGGTTGTCGAGGCACCTTCTTCTTATGGTCTTGCAGTAGTCTTCTTAGCTGTATGGATTCCTGCACAGCTTCCATTAGAACTACGTACTGTACTTCGGATAGCGAGAGATTTACGTAGTTCAGCTTTCTGTTCCCCAATTGCCTCTTGCATTTTTTAATAAGAAAATATGTCCGCTGTTTGAATAGCAGTGGGCTGGATCTTCCACTCAATTTTCATTTGTAATTCCGATTAGTTTGTCTTCATTTTCCTTTGGTGGCACAGTGTGAACTTTGCATTGGAGGTCCCTTAAAGCACATCAGTGACAACTTCAGCTCGGCCCAATCTGCTTTGGTTGGGTATGCTTTCCAGCTGAGTATGCATTCTCCAATTGCAGCATCTGAAAATTGTGGTGTTTGACATGTTGCAGTGCACATTGTGCTTCAATGGGACTGCTGTACTTATGGTGCTATAAACAGGACGGAAAGCCAAATGGCTCGAAAAGTGAATAATAAATGTTGATGCAAACCTATTTACATTGCCTTTGGGCACAAATTGTCAGCCACGCTCAGGCTGTCTGAAATTTAAATCAAAAGGCAACGTAGGTAGGTTTGTATCTGTATTTATAATATACGTGTGATGCGATTCCAATGGTTAAGTTTTTGTTCGGCTCGTCTGGTAACCTGGGTCTGTGGGGGTACTTCGAATTTTGAGACTTGCATCCCGCAATCTGCGTGTAGCATTTTAATAATCCACTCTGGCAGATTTATTTGAATATTTCTTCGTTCAGCTTCATTTAAATTCCAAGGTAGCCATGAATTTCTCCTAAGCAGTTGAATTCCAATCTCCTGACGGGTTTCTTACTATTATTTCTTCCATGATGTGTTGGAGTCAAAAATAGCCCCTAGAATGGAGTAATAAACTTAATAATAACAACACAGAGAGAACAGTAACGTTGTTGAAATTTAACAATAACTTATCTTTAAACTATTCCTTGATGACAACACCAACAGGGTTGTGCTAAAGGTAACAAGGATTAGCAGCCAAGTAAGGCTTAAGTTAGGTTTAGACTGACGTGAAAATACTGTAGTAATGTATTTTTATTTTGGCTTTTCCTGGATATGGTATGTTGTGTGGTTTTAAAAATCTCTCTTCATCATTCTTATTCTGTTGGCCAGGTTCCGTGCATTTAGCTTTATCTATTTTTTATTCGGCACTTTCTAAAGTTATGTCCCTCTCTGACCTGAATAAATACGGATGTAAACCTATTTACATTGACTTTTGGACTTATATGTCAGACTGCCTGAGCGGAGAATCGTACACACGACCATTGAAATCAAAGGCCGAGGTCCTACCGCTGAGGCGTAGTCACACATATAAGTCAAAAAGGCAACGTAAATAGGTTCACATTCGTATTTATTTAACTAATCTCCAGCCCATTGGCTTTCCGTCCTGTTTAACTCATTCGTTCACGCTTTCTTGTGTGTTCCTTTCGATTTCACTGGTGTGTGGTGCGCAATCAAGCGTCCCTTCTGTGGCGATTGGAACAGTGTATGTTTGCATGTATATGTGTGCGTGTTAAATGTTGCCTTTGGACGTTTACTTTTTGCCGTGTCGGTATGGCTCAGCGGTAGGACCTCGGCTTTGATTTCAAAGGTCGTGGGTTCGATTCTCCGCTCAGTCAGTCTGACATATATTCCAAAAGACAACGTAAATAGGCTTGCATCCGTATTTATTTAACCAATCTCGAGCCCATTGGCTTTCCGTCCTGTTTAACCTCTCTGGGCTGCTCACTAAAGCAGTGACCAGAGTTTCATATGAATTTTCCCAGCAATACAACTCCAACAAGTTGGTCAGCCATATCTTTCCCAACACACAGTAGCCTATCCACAATTTTTTTAATGTTTCGAATGTCTTTGTCAGTATTTCCCGCTTCAGACAATTTTTTTAAACTAACCTTTGCTATATTCGCATTTTATTTGTCAGAAGTAGCTTTCTCATATTATTTGTATAATGCTTCCATGTTTCCCTGGTGGATTTTAGTTTTTTAATATGCATGAGTTGGTTGTCTTCAACTAAAAGCCCATCGATTGCCCTGACAATACATTCTTTTTCCGCTATACTGCATCTGCATTTTATGATTCAGGTCCATCATACGTTTCCCTTGCCATAAACCTTCTTCTATGAGCAAAAGTTCCAATCGGTTCCCATTGTGAGTAATGTTTCATGTAATATAGTTACTGTTTAGCCACATTAGCATTGTACACCATCTAGGACACGTTTTCCATTTCATTGAAATGTACCCACTGGATATCTGATAGCTGATTTCTTCTAATTTCAATAAAATTTGTATTTCAGATTCATCCTGAGGAGTTAAGTTTTACTTGGGCGTAGCTCGGGGCCTCGAAATTGTGACAGGACACCATTGGATTGACTTTACATGGAAGCAGCCAACAACAACAACACCACTTACGGCAATAAGGAGCAGTTAAACAGGTATGATAAAACCATAAAACCACAATTCTGATATCAAATCTGGTTATGACTTAGGTTGTGTGCAATGCCAGCAGAGAGTTATACACATGTGCAAGTGAGTGCTGCAGTGCAGCAGTAGCACGGCAAACAGTAGATTATTATTGTTATTTACTGAAGCACACGCTTAATTACATCTGTTAAAGGATATATACTGTTGACAGTCCATATCCGTACACTTAATATATAACTTAACACATCACTACACTGCATTTATTCCTACAATGGAAAATTGGAGAAAAAAATAGACATAAATCGCTGGAAATAATACTAAGGAAAATTGGAAATAAAGCCAACAGCGAAAATCATACACAAGAAATAACGTAGTTGAGTAAGCCACCTTTATGCACTTACGTTTCGTCGGAGTGGCATGACCCGGATTCGAACCAGCTACCCAGTTCGCCCCCAGATCACTTGCATAGCGCCTTAGTCTTAGTTTTTTTTTTTTTTTTTTTATTCCTACAATAACACATAGCAAAATGGCAAAATCTTCCACTAGAAATCAGTTCAGTGTATGAAGCTTACGACTATGTATTATGTACGATTTTGCTAATGCGAGCAGAAGTTCATTTTGTTGAAGCGGTAGCATCATGTCCTCAATCCATTGTAAGCCTTAGTAAATACGTGTTGCCTGCCTGCATAGAGGCTTCTGGAATTATATCTGTTGCCTAAATTGTGTGATTCAGACAGACATAGGTGAAAGGAGTGCGACAACGGCCTCATCAGACCTAGGCGCCAATACTTTCTAACAAAACTGAGTGATGTCAATGAATCGGTGAAATGAATCCCTGCTTGTGTATGAACTGTAGTCCGACTTCATCCTCCCACTTTCTCTCCTACACCTACTACAATGCTACTGAAATAGGCGGTAAACAAATTGCAAAGAGGTGGGAAAAGGTTAGAGAGAACATCTTTCTTCAATGAGAACAGCCTGGCTGGCAAGAATCGGAGTATTTCACTGTCAGGATGATCGGATGGTTAGTACAAACAAGGGCATAATGAACTGGTTTGGAAGCTATGTATTGCGTAGAAACCCAGACCTTGCTGTTTAGGGTCGGTTGTCTGAAACGTCGAAAAGTCATCAAGAACATCGATGAAGGATTAAATCAAATATTGCTTGCTACCTTCATTAAAGTCAAGCGCTTAAGTTGAGTGCCAAATTACTTACAGTGTACTGATTGAATTGGCCCTTTTTAGACGTGATTAGGACAAGTTTGTGGTTTTCCTAATGTTTGAAACTTTGTTCCATGTGTTCCAGGTTAAAACATACACGCTACTCGTACGTTTACCCACCAAATTAAAAAAAATCTAAAGAATCTTTGGCGCTGTTATATGTTACAGTAAAATTATTTTTTGGGCGTAAGGACCCATGGCTTTGTATGCAGAACCAGCCTATGTATGTAACTATATATGCCACTGAGTGCAACCATGGCATTAGTCATGCTGACAAAGGTGTAGAGTTTATTAAATAAATTTGGAGCTTCCTTTCCCTCCTGTTCTGTTATTAGGTGTCTAACCATCACTGTTAGCATGGAGTTCACAATGAATTAGGAGAGAAATGGTAGACTAAACTGTGACAGTGACCTTTGATTGCACAGACTATGTAGATGGGCTCTGGTGTAGTGACCTCGGAGTTGAAGGCTCGAGTCTTAAGTCATTTTCGATTAAGATTTCTCATAAAACTCTTACCACAACGACATTGTGTCTTACCACGTCCTTTTGAATGTAATTTTTGTCACCAGTCACTTCCGGTCCATCACGTGCTTGTGGAACACCATCATCCTGATGGTGTTCATCGCCATTTGCATCTTCCGCGAAAGTTAGCGCGTCAGTTGGGCTTTAGGTCAATTGGATGGCTAGGTACTCATGTCCAGGTTTTTTTTTTAAGTTTTTGATGAGATCTGCTTTTGCGTTTGGTTAACATCTCTGTTATACGTGGTGCAGTGGGCAGTGGACATCCACTGCACTGTGATTGAGGTTGGTTCTAATGACCAAGCTTTCGATACGCCATTATACCTCAATTCCCCCCTCTTACCGGCTATAGACTTGGTATTTTTAACTGTTTCAGGAAGGTTCAACTCCACCTTGTCATTCATTCCAAACGTTACGTATCATACGAGTTTCTTTGTTTCAGTGTGCATAAAGTAGAAGACCCAATATTGTTATTCTGGTTACTAGTGCGTACTTGACCCACACACTCACAATATAACCTGCAGTGGCTGATAAACGAGATGAGACTTTACAAATGAGACTTTACAAAAAAAGTCCTTGCAAACCAAACATTTTCTTAATAAAATCATTAATGCTAAGATATTGATGCTAAAGATGTGTAAATTATGACATTAATTCAACAACAGACAAGCACCAGTATTTTAAATCACCAGTAATTAACAATTTTTCATATCCAATAGAACTGCACAAGGGTGATGCATATCAAGTTAGTGTAGATTCCTAAGAAAAAACAAATACACCCTTCAGGGATTAATTTTCGACTTACCTCAAGCTTTCGTAGAATTGCTCTGTGATGTAATCTTTACAGTTTGAGTTTTCAAATGCAAGATAGAACTTGTAATCCCTTAAACTCATATCAAGACGTTCTTCAGGCTCAAAAGGGCAGAACGATTGCTTGCAACAGCAACTTCCAAATACGTCTACTTGCACAAACTGGTTCAACTGCATAACATACTGTGCACGGCTATTACTAGAATTGCAATTCGACCAGATCCAAGCAATCTTGCGAGTTTTTTCTGCAGCATAGTTCCGGGTTAAAGGCTTTGTCACTGTGTGAGGATCGTAGTAGAAAAACTTATAGTGTGGTATTGGGATGTCCGAATCACTCCGGTAAGAAGCAGTCCAATTGATAACCTGTTCAAAACAAAAATTCATAGAAAGAAAATTAATGACAAATTACAAATTATAGCCTAAATTTTGAACTTTCAAGAATTGCTAACCATTTCAAGAAATGCACACAAGACAAAAACTTCACATTTTGATGGAATATAAAAGCTAAATTTTTCAGCATATAATACCGAAATTTTTTTTTTACACTTTATCGAACATTCAGTGCATTCAGTGGGATAATGTATTGCACCATAAAACTATTCTTAGTGACAGGAGTGCATTAAATCAAAATATTTCATTCGTGTGACGCATAATCGAAACTGGAAATTTAAAATCAAACAATTGTATTCTTTTGGAAAAGGATAAAACAACTTCTGATTACTTTATGTGATCAGGAATATTCACATTGTAACTGTAGTTCTCCATCTTTGATCTATATATTTCATTTTATAATTTTATTTTTCATTTCATGACAGTGTTAAGAGAGTTTTTTTTAATATACAGTACTACATGACGAACTGCTAAATAAAATTATAAAAATGAATAATGTAAAACAAAGATGGGGTAAGAGTTAGTTATCACGTACGTCACGACTGCTGTACATAAGAACACACGGCACAGGAAAATATGGTCATAAAGGTGATAAACTTACTTTGCCCTGGTGCCCTGCAAATAACTGTTTTGTACGTGGTAAGGACGTGTGATGAGCACTGCCTACAGAGTTAGGTTTGAATTTGTAGATATTGCATAATTAGACGAATATCCAAATCATATCAAAAACCAAAACTGGTAAAAGGGGCCGCTAAGTTCCAAATGGTTCGGCCCTTCAAAGGAGTGATATCAACACACAAAAACATTCGCCAAGTTAATCGCATCGCTTAATAGTTCGAAGGTTAAATGAAAATTAGAACATTGCCAATTTCGGTAGCAATGTTCAAGTTTTCATTTAACGTCCAAAATAGTATTCGGTGCGATTAAGTTGGCGAATGTTTCGGTGTGTTGATATCACTCCTTTGAAGAGCCGAACCATTCGGTACTTGGCGGCCCCTTTTACCAGTTTGGTTTTTGATATGATATCAGCCCTTTTTTTTTTAATTGTGTATTAGTCTCACCTCCACTACCGTGCAGATGGGTAATAAAGTGGCATGTCAATTGTAATTGTTGTAATTTGTTTTACTTCGTTAGTTTTAGTGTGTTGATATTACTCTTTTGAAGGGCCGAACCAGTCTCAACTTGGTGGCCTCTTCACCAGTTTTTGCCTTTGTTTATTTTGCTTTGTTTTTAGAGATGGTTTATTTTTCGTGAATTGGACGTGAATACAATTTCTTTAGCAACATTGTTTAGATTCATCGTGCTGCACTACATTATAGTGTGTGTCAAGGCACGCACGTCAGTATACATGTTGTCATTGTCCGAACTTTGGCTGTCCAATGAGAGACGATGCCGACAATACTAACAATGGTTATAACAATATTTTCGTACTTACGCGCCATCCCACGTCATCCTCGTTACACCTCTAGGCTCCAAACCATAAAGGTACGCAGTTCGTATCGTACTGTAGCCATTCGTCCAATTTCATGGCTGGATCAAGCCTTCCCGTTATCTCGGTATCGATGAATAATCACCCTACGGAAATTAACATGGGGATGAGCGGACTATAATTAGCTAGTTACACATTTTCAACATTATTGAGGGTCAGATTTTGCATCGAAAGCAGCGTAGCTGGCATTCCTACACGAGTTAATTTTTGTCAGGTGGGTCATTGCTCTTGATTTCAACACAATTTAAGCTTTTGTACCGCAATATTATTTTTCCTAAAGTACCTTAAATGTGCCCAACTATGCTTCAAGATATAAGACACTGACGCTATGGCGCCGCGCTATAATGGTTTACAACCTCGACAATTGAATTGATGTGATGTTTGTTGTGATGATTGTTGCCTAACTTGGCGCGATATTACAGTTTTGCTGGATGACACACATCAACACGAATTGAAACTCCAGTGGAAATTGTTGTTAACAATTCAGAGCTGATTGACCTATTCCTTATTCTTGATCTTTCCTTGGGCAAGATCCTCATTGCATGCCACTGCACCACACATTACAGAGATGTTATTCAAACCCCTAACCCGGGCCACTGCACTGTGACTGAGGTTGGCGCTAATGACCAAGTTGTCGACGCGCCATTAAGCCTCAATCCCCCCCCCCTCATTGCATGCGCACTTGTTTGTCAATTGTATGTACATCACTAACAACAGGTCTGAGGATGCCATTGAAAGCGATTAAGCAAGCTTGTCCACATATTCCAGTTTGTCACAATTGCCCAAACCAACTTATTGTATGTTTATTTGATATGGTCTGTAATAGCCCAGTATAAAGCCAAATCGTATGAAGCAGTTTACTGAGACTTAATGACACCAGTGATCATGCCGTACCATTCTCTCCACTTTTTTTTTTACCCTTTAGACATCCGTACGAGTGCGGTGATAAAATTTTCAGCATGAAATCTTAAAATCGACAAAGATGAACTTTAGGTAAATATAATGAATCCTCGAAACCAACCGTTTCGATAATTAAGCCGTATATTTAAGATATGTTTATTCTCAGAAGGAGGAAAAAATACATAAAGGACATAACTTTGTATGCAACTAACAATGGGCCAAGTACAAAGATTAAAATTGCAAGAAAATAAAAATAAAATACGTTCAAGTAAAATCTAATAAAAGGATCATAAATATAAAATTATAAACGAAAATAAGTCAACAAAACAAAATTTTAAAAACGGGCAATGTCCTGTAAAAAGCTAAAAATACTGTAGGTACTCTCCAAGGTCAATTTTTTTTCGACCTCCGTTTAACAATCTCAAGGGATGGGGCAAGAACGACATACCGAGGCAACGCGTTCCACGAATGAACGACCGTATTTGAAAAAAAAATTACGGCAGTTCAAATTGCAGCGTTCCATGAACAACTTAAAGGGATGGTCACCAGGAATGGCCATCAGATGATCGGAGCTCAAAGAGACAATCACCAAGCCGGGCACAAGTCGCCCTGCAACAAGACATATGTAAAATTTAGGTCAGCTCTCAGCCTGCACAATTCGAGGAAATCCATGTTATGCAGAATTAGTCACTCATGATAGGAAAGGCAGCGAGTGCCGCGCAATGACTTGGTAAAACTGCGTTGGCCAGATTCAATCTGAACAATAGCCTTCACTAGTATTTTATTTAAAACGTATTTTATGTCATATCAGTCGCATATACTTAAAGCCATTAGCAACAAGTTAGTAGATAATTTAAGTTCCAAACTCGTTTGTTCGTACAGCACTCAGTTTAGCCAACATTTAAACTAGAAAATGATTCTGACTCCTTAAGGCATTGCATGTAATCATAGCTGATTCGGAAAATGTGTTGGTGCATACAGTAAATCTGGAATAAATATGATGCTAGATCGAGTTGAAGCTGTCGTGTTTCAGAAATAGGTTGGCCATGAACAAAAACCGTAAGAAGCATTGACCACGCTAGGTAAATTGCCTTTCAAATAGACAACACAACAATGGCTCTTGATTTACCTACATCCTCACTTTGTAGACATGAAAAACCTTTGAATTTACAGCAAGTCATTAAAAAGCCTTGAAAGTTTAAAGTACAGCACACGAATCATCCCATAGTTAAGACCCGACACCAATACTCACACAAATTTTGGTGTTGGGCCTTGACTATGGCATGAAATGTGTGCGGTATTTTTTACTACTTTGCTCTTGATAACGGGATACAGCAATCCCCGAAACGTTGTGTTTTTGTTACATATTTTTACACTTTCTAGACTTTTTATTGACTTGCTGATTTTAGTGCTTTTAATTTATGTCCTTTTTGAATTTACAGCTTAGGAATATTGTTTGGAGTGCATTCAGATAACTCGAAAAAAATATCAGAAGGAAACGGTATTTCACGATTATGGGCTGCCTCCACTGCTAAATGTTGATACGTATTAGTGACAGCACAAAAGACGCGATTGAAACTATCTCAAAATAGAGCTGCATCGCCCCGTTTCGGTGGCCGACCTATTTCTGAAATATTTCCGAAAACGTGAATATATTGAACGCATGGTGAAAGGACAAGCGAGTTACAAGACCTTCAAATCTCGTCATATGTGTCCTACCCATATTTATCATCCATCATTTGCTAATGTTAATTTTTAAACTGATACAATATTTATCTTCCAGCAATTAACTTACTTTAGCAAACGGAGCAAGGCTTTGTGTTAACACAGGATTTTCCGTTATGTACATGACCCATATTTGGTGAGATAGCCATTCATCCCTGAACATCAGTGGACTCCTGTCAGTGAATAAAACTGCGTCAGCAGCATACAGTTCTTCCCTATCCGATGTAATGGTACAGGAATTCACGAGACATTTTGCTGGAAATAAATGACAATTATTACAGCAGTCGCAGTTTACAAACTAATATGGTTTGGCATAATACGTTGCCGCATGAATGATTAATTTTGTACCATTCAAAATAAGACATTTTTTCGCACTGTGGCTTCTAAACTCTATAGTAGGACAGTAGGACTCAGGGCCACTAAAAAAAGGGGAAATTTGATTCTTGGGGAGAGAAAGATGTTTTCTGTGGGGGGGGGGGGGCAGCTTTTTCTTTCCATAGAATTTGAAAAAGTTGAATAGAACGATAAAGCATTTTTAAAACAAAAAATGTGTAAACCGATTCACTATCATCATTTAAGCCCTAAATCACTATCGCTTACTCGCCTTCAGTCATTAAATTGTGTTAAAAGGTCTTCAGTACTCTTACTTATTACTCTGTTTTGATATAGTACTGTTTGTGATGAATTAAAAAAAATAAACTAAGCCATGTCATACAGCCAGCTCAGACAGAAAAAAAGGTTGGTGCCAAGGATTAAGCACGATGGCAAAGCCTAAGAAACATTATTGTCTAAAAAAAATAATACTATTCAATAGAATACCAGAGGAAGCCCACACTTCCATAAAATTGGCTAGATTCTAAAATTGAACTTAATATTGCTTAATAAAAATTGTTTTGAAGATGGAGCATTGGCCAAAAATACTAAGATTGCTTTTAGCAAGTAAAGGAATGCATCAAAAAATATTTTCAAAGAAGCAAACGCCCGACTTGTATATTTGATTCTTTGTAAAAATATTGTATTCTAAGAAAACCTGGTACTTCCTTGCCATCAAAGAGAAAGCTGTAAAAATTAGTACTAGGAACGACAACATCTAGACCTACAATAAGATAGTACGATTTTCTTTTGGTGGTCATGCAACGTCAACGTTATTACAGCAGTGATGGTAATTTTGTAGAGGTATTTTTTTAAAGTTATCTTAGCTTAACTAACAAATTTTAATGATATACAAGACAGAAAGCTAAATGGGCTTCAGATGCGTTAAATATATTCGGGCCCAATTTTGCTTTTTGGACTTCAGTGTCAGCCTTCGTGAGTAGGGAAGTGTACCCACGACCTTTGCAACCAAAAGGCAAAAGTCCCACCGACTGACACGGCCAACTTCCAAGGTGCAGGTCAACTTGGGGTAAATCAAATTGTGGAAAACAAGCACGCCATACACAATCCCCCTGCAGTTTGAGTTTTTATTACCATCATAAATATTGTATTCTAAGGAACCCTTAGCGTACGCTAAAACACAGGGCGATTTTAATGCTACGTGAACTCAAACTCAGACCAGCATACAATTTTGTATGAAATTTGCTATGAAATTTCGCATTCAATTCGTCTGTTGTCATAAGTCACATTACCTAAGTAATTAGAGGGGCGTGGGGATTTTGTTTAACGATATGACCAACAAGATTCGAAGGTACCTCAGGCAATTGTAGTACTTTTTTTGGTGTAAAAAAGGGCGTCTTAGATCATAGTATTTACGGTAAACACAGATATTTTAAATATTTTTACTTTGTAGACTTTGATTTGCGATAAGTCAACGTCAAAACACAGGCAACACACATTTGTTAGACACCTCTGATAACATGTGTACTAGGCACTTGCTGACTTTAAACCACACGGAATGGCTGTTTGCCGTGATGTCACCATGAGTTAGCCAATGATGAACAAGAACAACGGCTGTTTGGCCGTCTGCGTGAACTAGCCCAGTCACGTGACATGCACGTCACAGCAAACAGCCACGGCGTTTAGACAGATGTGGAAGCTTTTCATCTTTTGACCAATTCCTTCCATTCTAAATGGCATATTTAGTTAAGTGCTTCATAAGTTGATTGTCATTTAAATGGAAGTTTTCTGCCAGAGAGATACTGCTGGCTAAAATAACTGGACTTCAAACTGGAAAAGTAGTCTGTCATACTTTCATCTGTTATTTTACAAACATATTCTCAATGTACTTTTCGTTAATGATAAACTGACTTACCTTCGATAAATGTTCGCTGGCCATTGACAAACGGGTTGTGGATTCCACGTGCATCATAGATCAGGATCCTTTTCATTTTCGTACCTTTTTGTGATATCTTATCTAAGTTCGGTGGAACAAGACTGACTTGACGTAAGATGCGATCAGCGTTGTTGTTTTCCCACCATAGCCGACTTCGGTCGTAAATTAAATCTAACCCTTTAATAAAAAAAAATTGTAAGCCAAAGAATGACTTTGTCTGTTTCTGTGCTGCCACTTAACTGAAAAAAAAAATGGGTTTTGTTAATTAGAATGAGTATATTCCACTTATCACTATGGTGGAAGGTCGCGGAGATAGCAAGCAACCAGCTATATTAGACCAATATTGTTTTTTGATAGTAAGTTGTATTGGGTTATTAATTATTATTGTTGCCTATATTGGCAACTTTGGGCGTGCAACATTTTGTATTGCCATGCCAATACTGGCAAGCAAGATAGGCAACATTAATACAGATAATCGACCTAGCAATGGCTTTCCGATATGGCCCGTCTTGAACACTAGCAGCTCCAACTCGACGGTTTGTAAATGCAAACTTGTACAGAGATTGGACGGCGGGGGGGGGGGGGAACCCGTTGCAAGTCCTAGTGAGAAAGAGTGAAGGAACATTCAGACAAACCGGGCTTGGCTGGATGCTTAGTAGAATGTTTGGGGGTTCAAATCGTATTTTGGGTTTGATTCCAATTTACCCAGTCTAGCCGTTATGTTTTTAATCATCCCGCAGCGTGTTGGCCATGTGTTGCGACCCAATAATCTGTGTTGGCGGAAGCGGATATAGTGGCTTTTGGGCTTTTGGTTCTTTATTCTGGAAATGGGTGGCCTTGGAAATGACCTTTCGGCACCTGTTGGTATGGGGAGGCAGTGTTTTGCTGTATCCACTGCGTCATGGGGTAAAATGATTATCGAGGGAGGTGGTGCGTACAGTTTCCGTGGTGGATGCGCCTCCCACCATGCGTGGGCTGCCACCTTTCCAAGATAGACGGTATTGTTAGGTACCTGGTGCAGGGCCCTGGATATGCGGCTTCCGACCCTGCATCACCCGAGTGCTGAGTGTGACTCTTCTTTTGATAGGGTGTAACACCGCGACTCTTGCATATCCTCTTCTTTCCCCCTCCCGACTTCTAACAAGCACCACATAAATGACACTAACATGATTGGGCATCGTGTCCAGTGGTCAGAAATTTGTGAAAGTTGGGATCAAGGATCGAATTTTTTGGTGGTGACGGGCGAGGACCGAGATTTCATGTAACTCGGCCCATTTAAAGTACACAAAGCCATGAAAACCTTGAAATCACTGTAGGTCAGAGCCAACGGATGTCTCTTGGCTTCGCGATAGGGATACCTTGTCGAGATAGTAAACCATGCCCAGGTTACGAGGCTTTTGAAGACATGTGAACTGGGACCATGCCCAGCACGTGTTGAGCCACGTCATAGCTTAAACAGCAGAAAGGGAATCGTGGCATCCTTCGATTTGAGGCACCTCAGTGATATTGTCATCCTGGTAAAAATGAAATTATAAGGCGTTAAAGCTGTAAGACAGTTTATGACGACAGATGTCAATAGTGTGCAGACTACTGACACTTTATCCTGTCCTTTGATAGCTGGTTGCATCGTATCTGGTCAGGTGTTATATTCTAAATCTGCTGAAGATTTTAGCGCTATCAATGCTTCGGCCATATCAGTGGCTCGTATGATGGTACCCATACCTGTGTTTGTTGTGTGCAGAAGCCCATGACTGTGTTGGCCCAGATCAGTGTGTGAACTGTGGTGGTCAACACCAAGACTCTTCACGAAACTGCCATGTTCATCTGTTCAAGCAGGGGTTCACAGCTGTACTAGAAACAATGCATTCCAAACCTTCGCAATCATCACTCCTTCTAGTGCTTGGCCGACACCAGTCACGCCAGGATTGTGAGAGCTAACTTCCTTTTCTCGTCTGAATGAGATTCGCGAGAGGCCAATCCTACAATATATTTATTTATTAATTTTATTTAAAAAAAATTATTGTAACGCCCTAAAAAGAGCATAACAGCAATAATTTCAGATTAAAACAACTATTTTAGAGGCAGAAGAATCATAGCAGTGCTTATGATCCCCACCGTTCTCGCCACTGGTTTTGCCTGAATGAGATTCGTGAGATAACAGCCTAAAATTCGTCACCACCTGTGGTGTGCGACGAAGACAAAGCGTATATTACAGACAGATTGCCACAAATGTGAAAACACTGCATATTTTAAAGACGATGCAAACATCAATTTATGAAATCGAACAGCCATTGGAAACTTAGTTCAAACTGTTGCATGTGCTAGGATAAATTCTACAAACATATATCACAGTTTAACGGTACCTATGCGTGTTTTACCCAACTTGTCGGAATGAAGTTTGTCAAACATTTGTGAGTTACTGCGACTGAATTAGCCTACCATGTTCAATCTTTATGGCGACTGCCATCCTGTAATCTCAAAGCGCACCTATCACAGATGGCTGAACCATAAATCATGCATCTGCTTGTTCGGTAAATGCAGTTTACAATATATCGTCCTGGATTTAAATAGATTAGCGTTGAGTACGGGAGATTAAAGTAACAGACAGGCTTTCCTCCTTGGAGGCCAAAAGTAGTCCAAACTATTGGCACCAGTGCTAACCCGATTTTTCACACAGGTTATCAGTGTGCCAACACCTGGCTCGGTTTGCAGGTTTGCTGATTTGGCAGATTTACACACTAAGCTAAGACCTTCGATGAAGACAGTGATTATAATGCTTACTTTACTTACTTTACTCTTCTCCTAATTTTATCTCCTATTTACTGACCCAACAGCATCCATCATTGCAAATTTTGTGGGTCCATTGGATGCAGAGTTGCCTTACTGTCAACATCCAGTCAGCACGCTCCTGCTACTGCTACTGCAACTGTTTCCAACCCCGTGGAAACATCAGTCATGCTGCCATCCACAAGGAGACCAGCAAACTAGGTGGCAAGGATAGTTACTGCCAGTGAAAACTCGATGCAGCCCACGAAGAAGTGACCACCTGGTCAGACAGTGAAGCAGTCGGCACCCCGTGCCGCAGAGGGGACCACTAAATCCATCAACAACGCAATCCTCCTTTGCTTATGCAGCAGAGAGAGATTTCTTTTCCCATTTTCCCGACCAATTTTCTCATACTAAGAACAACTTCATCCTGGAACTCAACCAATTTTTAGATTCAGGTGAGGATGCAGGTGCTCTCGTGTTGCCTGAGAGAACTGAAGAATTAATGGTGCGTAGACGGCTAGGTCATTAGACCGCAACCTCAGTCACAGTGCAGTGCCCCGGGTTGCCACTGTGCCACACATTACAGAGGTGTTAAAAAACCCAAATCTAGATCCTATCATCGATATGTACATCTTGCAAAAATAAAATAAAAAAACTGGACAGGAGGACAGACTTATCGCCCAATTGATGCACTAATTCTTGCGGTAGATGGAATATTCACTTTGGTGAATAATTGCTTTTTTTCACTTCAAATTAGTTCCATTAGCTAAGATGCAAAATGCGAGTGACAGTGTTTTTAAAATTGCGTTTAGTAGGTTTCATTAGTAGATTTAATACATCATACATTTTTAAAGGTGCAAAAGATATATTTTATAATGAATTAGCAGCTCACTCGCATACACCACATATTATTAATTAAAATTATTAATATGGGATACAATTTTAAAAATAGTGGTCGT
>JAHWFP010138249.1:182183-192388 GCA_023313725.1 Lithobius niger | reverse complement strand
AAGTGGTAAAGATGGCTGCACATTTGCTCGAGCATGCAACCTGACTAGACTATATGTTGACAACAACCTATGTCAGTACAGAAAATGCAAGAATTTGTTGGTCAAGCCTCATCGAGGGGGCACAAAAGGTTACTGGGGGCAGTGTTTCCTGGGGGGCTCAATGGCTGGTTCGATTTGTATTGTTAAGAAGGACTTGAGTACCACAATAATTCATGCTTTTAGTTCGGTGTGCATTATTAGCCCAAATTATGGCCCTTAACAGCTTACTACTTAGATTTCTTCAGAGTGGCGTTCTACCTGGAAAACCGGGAAAATTCAGGGAATTTATCAGGTCTGGAAAATTCAGGGAAAAAATCAGGGAATTTGAAAAATACTTACCGAAAATCAGGGAATTTGAACATTTTCCTGAAAATCTTTCACCTATAAATAATAGTTAATTCCGATTTAATTTTTTTACTCCTAAAACCTTCACTTTATTTCATTTAAAACTTCATTTCCTTTTTGTTTCATTGTTGATAAAGCGAAAACTCCCTAGACCTAAGTAACGTGGGACGTTACGTGTTAAGTGAGTTTTTAGTTTTGATCATATTGTGGCCTTTTCTGCTCTTTACCAATACCAGTTAGGGCTGTGCAATGTTTGTTTTAGCAAGCAATGCGATATAGTTATTGCGATTTGAGTGAAATATGAAAAAAAATTGTTTAGTCCTGTACTGCATCTTCCTTAGAACAAGAAAATAAAATCAGGGAAAAGTGTTAGCATTGATCTGGAAAACCTGGAAAAATCAGGGAATTTCATCATAAGGTTTTGAACGCCACCCTGTTCTTTCTTTTTACTACTAATGAAGCAAATTTCGTAGAAAAAAAGAATAACTGAAGTGCTGGCCTATTGATTCTGCTTGAATATCTTTCCTACTGGATTACGTTTACCAACTGCAATTTCGTTGATATTCGTTCTCAAACGCCAAACGGCAGTGCTCTTCCAACGCATTCACAGTGTAAATCGCCAGCATTTTCAGCCTACATTTGTTAGTAGCGCCATCTCAAACTTCCGTTTCGTAAGTTTTCAGATGTGAGTCAGCAGACCATTACCGAAGCATGATCGACGGATGATGGTTGGGTGGCGTGGCATATACAATGAATTTGAGTTACCCCAAAGAAGCTGTCAACGCTCCATTAAACCTCTGTTCTTCCCCTCTTCCCATCCCAAAAGAAGGCGACTAGCGGCACAGCTTAGCGTCCTAGTTGGCCATGTGTGTGATCATAGATGTAAAAGCCACAAAATGCAGAGGAAACCAGCTTTATTACCGAGACCAACTTCAATTCGTTAGCAACTAGCTTTTTCTTTAAAGTTTTCAACTCACAGCAGGTTCCTTAGCTACCAAGCAAACAACAGCATATTGCCAACAAGAACCAGAAGTGTTTCCAACAGTGCACGAGTATTAATAACAATAAATATTAGTAATCAGTAACGATAAAATAAAGGTAGAAATCTTTAAAGGCTTGTTATTCCTCAATTTCTCACTCCAAACTAATGCAGCTTTAGATTTCTAATGGTATAGCAACTGCACAGGTTGGCTTAGGTTCCGTCGTCCAAGATTTTTATCATACCTTGCCATCTCTTCCTTGCATCGAAAATTGCACCCTGGCTGTTCTGCAAATGTAGTGTAGGAGTTGCTGATCTTCTACCAACACCAAATCCCCAGTTTTTAACTTTAGAAGGCGCTATCTTAGAAGGGTCACGCAGTTGATTGGCGGGCCAAAACTCGATTCGCCCCTTTGTCCAGAAGTCATCTGAAACATGGGTTCGATACAATTTCATTGTCTTGACATTGTTGCGGAGGTCTCTTTTCTGCTTTTGTCAAAGCTTTTCCTGCAGGTAAACTTAAAAGTTGTACTCCAGTGAATGTGCACGTGTCAAAGGTTCATTTACTAGATCGACATATAGGTGTCGAAAATAGCAAAGTTGAGAGAGCAAGAAAGTTGCCGAATGTTACGCTTGAATTTTTTGATAAAATAAGTCAACAAATCCCTTTTCCTTTATTTTATGGTAAACAATTACATTTTTTATTGTTTTGTTTACGTTTTCATTGATTTTAATTTTAAGAAAATCCAGCCACATTGGCACATTAAAGACGTATGCCGCAAATGGTGTAAGATTTACGATACTGTTGTGATTCCGTATACAGAATTATTTTGTTATAATCAAGCTGGATATTGACGTTACTCCTAACCTTCATTCTTTACAGAATTTCCACCTCAAAAGTGGGTATTTTGAAGTCCACTTCATGATAACTGGTTCAGCTACTGTGTTCTCTAGTTTATCCAAGAGAGCACTAGAGATCACAAAAGGACAGCCTTTTGCCTACTGTCCTACATCTAGGACACCACTGTTTTAAGTCTCCTCCTTAGACATGCAACTGTTATCGTCTTTAACTTGCCTCCATTTGATAACCACGGAATTGACGACACATTTTGATGACCACCACATGGAGGCTTAACGTAGGTATGTATTTAGGACTATGTAATCACATTTTACTGGCCAATACGGTGATAACATTAATTGGACAAGTTTACAATTACTAAAAGAATTTTAATGTAAGCCAGTCTTCATATAAGGACAGTTAGGATGATCTAGGTTAAACGACAACACCTGATGCATCAATACATGACACGAAATCACCAGATATGACAACTGATACACGACTGCTAACCCGAGAATTAAATATCGAAAAAAGAGTGTAAAACTTGACTACTAACAACACCTCCTATTGAAAAAAGAAACAGACATTAAAAAAATGATGTCAAAGAACCAAACTACGCACAAAGAATAGAGAATGTTCTGGTTTCTCTGACTACACACATAATATTAAGGAAAATTGGAAATAGGCCGTCAGAAAAAATTATACACTAGAAATAGCATAGTTCAGTAAGCCACCAATATGCACTTACGTTTCGTCGGAGTGGCATGACCCGGATTCGAACCAGGTACCCAGTTCGCCCCCAGATCAGTTGCATAGTGCCTTAACCGCTATGGCACATCCTCCACTTAGGGGTTTGAATAATAGCTCTGTAATGTGTGGTGCAGTGGCAACCCGGACCACTGCACTGTGACTGAGGTTGGCGCTAATGACCAAGCTGTCGACGCGCCATTAAGCCTCATCTCCCCCCCCCACATCCTCCACTGGCATTACATTGCCAGTATACATTTACATTGTACGTCACTACTTAAGCTTAACGGCATCCTTTTCAATTCCTAATTTGGAAAACCCTTTAGGGGGAGGGGGTCAGCCAAACGGCTGTCCCAGAGGCTCTGATCTTGCGACTTGCACATTTCCTTTTGTACAGAAAGATTAAATCTTTACAACCGCGAAATAACTAAATATTATAGGTAATGAAAAATCCGGGAATCTTCCAGAAGCAGAGATCGGAAATGAACAAACTTAGATAAGCCCACCTACCACATATGGAAGATTAAACAGGTAACATTCAAAATTGGCCACAGGCCCCAAAAAAATTCAAGTACACAAGATTTACAATAATGGGTAAGTTAAACGGCTGAAGTACTGTTGCTTAAATCGCCACCACTACTGTTTCAAGCCCAACGTAGGGGGGGGGGGGAGATGAGGCTTAATGGCGCGTCGACAGCTTGGTCCCAACGTAGGACGAGCTCTCCCAACAGATTTTCGAAGAAATATCTTGACAGAGTAGACAAACCTCTCTGAAAAGCCTCGCCAGGCGGCTTTCTCCACAATATACTTCCACTGTATGACCTGGTTTGCACATAAATTGTTGATACACGTGACTTTTATTCAAATTTGGCTTTAAAAAGTATTATCAAATCATTGTCTATAACTCTGTTAAAACCTAGACGAGCAACGAATCGACGCTCAATGAGGATCACTAGAACCATTGTCTTATTTTTAGTCAGTTCCAGATGTGCTGCTTTCGAAGAGACACAAGTGAGAAGCAGCATTACATTTACATGGCCACAAGAAAGCGCATTTTGACGATGCACTTTGAAATGCGCATCATAAAACGGCACCTGATTACACGACACAAGACAGCGAAGCCGATTTAGCCAGGTGCGATCATAAAACGATCATACTACGTTCCCTCCCTTCTGCAAACAGTGGGAACGCTCCATGCTGCTCTAGCCTACCCCATGAATGTAGTAAACTAGGTTAGTTTAGACCCAAGTAACCAAACGTAATCAAGTCTTATTGGTCATCCTAGTCATGTACACACTATTTTCAGTTTATTTGCCTAAAATTCGAGTGGTACCAGCACAAATTACATGGGCGCAATAACTGTGTCAGACATTTTTACGAGGCGTTTGCTAACGTCTCAATGCGATTGCGAGTGTTTGCATGAATAAAGACGATACGATTCAGACTGCCAATCCACCTTCGTGAAGCGCTTTAGGAGAATGTGCCAATGAGGAAAGCGCTACGAACGGGTGTTTACAAGACCCATGGACGCAACACGGATGCGATGCGAGAAGAAGAGCAGGTAAAATAATTACTACGTTTACATGACCACTTCAAAGCGCTTCAGATGCGATGCGCATCCATCTGAAGCGCTTTGAAGTGGTCATGTAAACGTAGTAATTATTTTACCTGCTCTTCTTCTCCCCCACGCAAGGAACTTGTGCAATCTTTAAAAACGATCTCCTCTTCTAATACTTTAGATGGAAGTGGACCAACATTTTGCTGTACAGGTTTGTGACGAAGCTCATGGCAAATCAAGCATTTTCGTTGTAGCTGTTTAACCAATGGTCTTCCTGGTATTTCAGCCAGTTTGTTTCTCCCCTCCGTGGAACACTTACAAATCTCGTTCCGAATAAGTAAGCATGCGCTGGAAGTAAATGCAAAATTTGGCTTTCTCAGAAATAATTGCTTGCTCTATCCTGCTCCCAACTCGAAGTAGGCCTTCCCAACTCGTCTTGAATAGGTCGGGACCTGAGTAATTTTGTTTTATTTGGTATAAGTCAAGCTCATCACCGACTGCCGCTCTTGGGCAGTCTGAACTCAGCTTGTAGCAACTGATCTGAAGTTAAACCTTTCTTTCGCATGGTTTTCTTCTAATGGCTTGTAGAAATCTCATTACCCGTGCTGTAACTAGCAGTGCTTTCTCATAAGTGCTTACTCTTTGGAAATCAAACAGTCGTGTAGGTTTTTTTATTGGAGGTAACCGTATAATATCTTCTTGCGTTTTTCTTGATGCAAGTTCAATACATCTAATTCATTGTATTTATCAGTTAATTTCGGCCATTGGGATACCTCTTCTGCAATCCACTTAGAACCATTCCACCAAAGGTCAGAGTTAGTCCACCTGGTACTTTCTAACTTTCCCAATGTAACGTTAATTTTACGTAATGGTGCAGTCACATCTACCAGTGCACCAATCTTGGTATTGTCAAACATTTTATTGCAGCAATTATGCTACTATTTGGAAGTAAAGTTATAACTGTGCCATTCACAGTTTTCACACGAAAATAGGCAACTGCCCTGTATGCTATTCACTTGAATCAGTGAAACGTGCAGTCTCCTGCAGCTGACATCATTATCCGAGTATAATCATCTTCGTATTTTAAGACCATCTACTTTCTTTCAAATGTTTATTCATCTATTCCAAAAATCCAACAAATAATCAGGAATTTCGTCATCGTATTCCATTTACCCACTTCCATAGTGTCTGAAGTAAGAGCTTGCCTTCTGCTGTTAAGTAGGGTCAAAAAACAAGAGGGTCGAAAACCTTATCTACTTTTACAAGTACTTGTGGTTTTACTGGTAATTCTTCCCAGATCTGAGTTTAGAGCTTGCTTCACTTGGTTTAGAGCTGATTGGTAACCCGTTTCTTAAGACTAGTTTCTCAAGCTTGCAGTTCTTTATTGAAAGTTACACCTTTTTTGACGTCAGATGTATGCGAAATTGAATCATCAACGTAAAAGCCTACATCCAATATTCGACTTGAAGCGGGGTGGTGTACAAGGATAACAAAAAGTGTTACGTCTCGATCTTTTTTATTTAAAGGGCAATTACATCCATTTTGACATGCATGCTTTACTTTTGGATCATTTACACAATAACTAAACACAAGAATTGCGGTAAGAATACGTTACGTACGTCCGATACAACAATTTAATTATTGCATCACCAAAACACGACATGGAAACCGCCATTCATTTGCTGGAATGCGCAGAAATGAATGCCGACTGATGTCACTCTTCGATTTCGACTCGCAGCCGATTGATATAGCTCTATTGGCTGTGAGAGCTCGAGCGTTTGACGGTCTTAGCTGGCCGATAGTTGTAGTCGCCAACTAAGGCTCGTCTGATGCCACAGCTCTCATCCCCACCACAGCTACCTCACCGGGGGGGGGGGGGGAGATGAAGCTTAATGGCGCGTCGACAGCTTGGTATCTCAATCGGCTGAGAGTCGAAATCGAAGAGCGACATGTGTCGACATCAATTTCTGCGTATTCCAGCAAAACAATGGTGGTCTCTGTATCGTGTTTTGGTGATGCAATAATTAAATTGTTGTATCGGACGTACGTAACGTATTCTTACCGCAGTTCTTGTGTTTAGTTATTGTGTAAGTGATCCAAAAGTAAACCATGCATGTAAAAATGGATATAATTGCCCTTTAAACTCTCTTGAAGAAAAGCCATTTCAAGTATTTGTGGTTTTATTGGTAATTCTTCCCAGATTTGACTTTAGAGCTTTCTTTACTTGGTTTAGAGCTGATTGGTTATTTCTTAAGACTCATAGCATTAGTTTCTCAATCTTGTAGTTCTTTATTGAAATTACAGATTGTTTGACGTCAGTCGTATCCGAAATTAAATCATCAACGTAAAAGCCTACATCCAATATTCGACTTGAAGCGGGATGTTGTACAAGTATCACAAAAAAATGTTACGTCTCGACCTTTTTTATTTAAACTCACTTGAAGAAAAGCCATTTCAACGCATGATGTAAGGCACTTCGATACTGCCGGGATCTCAGTAACCGCATGCTATATGGATTTTTGCTTGGACCTGTGTGCAGACAATCATTTAATGGCTTACGACCATAATAATGAGAAGAACCACAAAGACTACATGTCGTTTAGTGCGATTCTTTGATTCAAGTGTTGCATGATGCGGTAAGTCAAATGTTAGTTTATTTACAGGATTCCTTCCATCTTCTTCTTCAGCACGAGAAAATTCTACATATACATTAATGGCTTCATCATGACGTTGCCATAAGTTTCGATTTTCCGTAGTAGCCTAATCAATCGACCGAAACATATCTAATTACCGTCCTAAAAACATTAGCTTCTCTCTTCCACAGAAGTCGTACCACATATTTTCCAGCCAAATATTCAGTTGTCTCTTCACATTTTCGAAGCTCTTATTTTTCATTTTTACCCCACGGTTTACTATTTTCATAGGTTTCTTGGGCATTCATATCCATTTCCCAGAAATTTCATATTTGAACCATCTTCGTTAGGTTGAAATCTTGAACTGGAACGTGCTTTGCATTAATATTTGGTGACACCCATGTAAATCAGCCATCAAATGCACTTGTTTGTGGTAGTGGCATAGTGGTTCAGACACCATTCACGAATAGCAATCAATGCCAGAACGCATTTCAGTTGGTACTGGCTTCGAATTTTTCTCTTGTGATTTCTCAGCCAATGAAGACCCGTTTGCGTCATTTGATTACCTTGGTAGTTTGTGGGTAGGGTGCATCGTAGTTTCAATACGTAGGGATTCTAGAACCTCCATGTCCATAATTGAATCACCATATAAGCCAGTAATTAAAAAAGCCACCGGAAAATAGCCACTCTCATATCCAAAACCATAAACCTGAAATTCTTCTTTGGAGAGAGTTTACAATTCCAGCTCATTAGAAGCCTTGATTCACCAGAACTTCTTTCACTTCCACCATCGAGTAGACGTCTGACTTTTGTCCATACGTTTTGGCTTCAAGGTTGCAGAAACACTTGTTGGGCTATTATTTCTGAGGCAGACTTACAAGTTGAGCCATGCTACTTTAGGGTCTTGGCTTTCAGATTACTAAAGTTTTTAGTTTTCAGCTTGTCTTCCACTGCAAATAGAACATGTATTGCTGCTTTAACTTTGGTTGTCGACATGATTGTATTTTAAACAGGCATAACAGAGACCCAATTCCTGCAATTTAAGCTGCCTAGCTTCAGGGAAATAGCTACCGCTATGGAAGCTTCAGGCAAATGATTACTCCTTTGACAAAAGATGCACCTGTTGACGTCACTATCCTCAGTTTCTACTAACAACGAAGTATTGCTTGAGCGGAAACTTTGCTTCAACGCTTGTTGCTCCAATCTTTTCTTATATTCTGGTTTGTTAGGAAATTGTGTCCTTTGGGTTTCTTTACATTCATAATTCTCAAGTTCATTGTGCATAAAACTGAGAAGACCTTGGAGGCACCTTTCATAAAACTTGCATTCAATAGAACGCCGTCATTCCTTTTGCAGCTCCACCATAATTAAACGCAAAGGGATTGTTTGAAGCATTTTTGATTACTTTAATGACTGTACTCCAAGGATCCAGTCGACGTATCTTAGCTTGTCAAGCATCGCATAACAGCCATAACTCATTGATGGTGTTCTTGGCCTCACATGTAATAGTTCTCACAAATGAGCGTTGATCACAAGTTTTTCGTTTCGAATGTATCATGGAGCAGTGTAATGTCAGCTGTATATTTAGCTTTGTTCATGGAAAGTCCACATATAACACCTGTTGCTGGTCCTTTGATCACTGATGATAAGCAACCACTGCCAGTTCACTATTTTTGTCGCTGAATACACTAAAGGGTGGTTCTCATTAGCAGGGTAAGCGGCATGGTAACAATGGAAACAAGTCAGCAGCAGAGAGAGTGCCGTCGGAGTTCGGAGAGCCGTACATTTCCGCCTGCCGCGACGGTAGCTCAGGTGAGTACCACCGATCAGAGACAACCAGTCGTGACGTCACAAACATTTCAGCCTCAACCTGCGCCAGCAAAACAAAAATGGCGGACTATATGAAGACGCTGATCAACTTGACGTTATTTGTGGTTGTACCAGAGCGTAAAGACTTTCAAAAAAACAAAAACAATGGCTGGAGAACTTTGGCATCTACTCTCGGGATCACAGGCAAGGACAATTCAATAACTTTTCAGTAACACTTATATATTACCACGATGTACGCCACCATCAAAGACAACACCACGTTGCAAACTCTCTTGAGTTTGTGTGCACACGACTGATTGTTTAGTTCTGTCGGTTAAATAAAACTAGGGGAAGCCCGTACTACGCACGGGTGGTGTTTGATGCACCGTTAAAAACACTGTGACGATTTCCTTCCTCATGTGTTTGTTACGGAATGCGTGTATCCCGTGTATGTGTTTTTGCGTACCGTGGCTAGCAAACGGTGTTTTTCGTTTGCTTCACTGCCTCATTGAGCGTATCCCTTGTTCCGGAGTCCATACACTTCCATTACATATGATTCGTTCGTGCATAAATGGTTTGAATAGGCGTTTGTACATGTGAAATAAATAAATACACCTTTGTGCATGTGAAATAATAAATACGGGTTTGTATACCGGAAATAAATAATCACGCCTTTGTACACCTGAAATAAATCAATAGGCATTGGAGACATTGTAAGGGAGGATTAAACAAACGAAGCTTCAACAATCAGCAAGAGGGCGAGCGGACTCATTCTTCGCACGGTAGCAAAGAAAAGGGCGCGCGACCGACAATGAAAACGGATATGTGCTGTATCAATTACTTGCGGGCGTCTTGTGGCGGCTGTGTTGTGGGCGTCTTGTTGCCGTCCATCCTACGCGACAACTCGATTAATAAACGAAGCTTCAACAATCAGCAAGAGGGCGAGCGGGCTCATTCTTCCCACGGTAGCAAAGAAAAAGGGCGAGCGACCGACAATGAAAACGGATATCTGCTCTATCAATTACTTGCGGCCGTCTTGTGGCGGCCGTCTTGTGGCCGTCTCGTTGCCGTCCATCCTACGCGACAACTCGATTTTATTAATAAAGATACATACGTGATTTCACATATTTCGGTTATGTTGTAATGGTCGCTGAGCAATATAATCACTTATTAGAGTTGGGAAATACCTTATCAGCAGGCCTATCATGCCACTAGGTTTTGACACAAAATACGAGCAGCGCTAGCCAGAAAAAAAAA
>JAHWFP010138249.1:149378-182173 GCA_023313725.1 Lithobius niger | reverse complement strand
AAAAAAAAACCTTCTTCGAAGGAAATGTTAAAAGACGTTAGACCATAAGTATTCCTATTTAAAAATAGTCTCCGTACAAGCTGGGAAATGCAAGACTGCCAGCAATTCTGGCACTAAAATTAAGGCACAATTGATTGCTTGAAGAAAACAAGGAAGACTCTCAAGCACTGGTTCGTGCCGTAATTTTAATCGTGATAATAATGATCTTTGCCACCCCCTAGAGGTGGGAGGGTCACGGAAGGGCGGTGAGCCCCTAACACCATACCATAAAATGAGGAGTAATGGGGAAAAATAAAGTACTCTCGGGCCAAGAACGCTTCAAGAATGGATGAAGATTTTCCATGTTGAGGTGGCGACGAAATCCCAGCACCGTGTTTTCAGAATATCAGAATTGTCAGTGGTCTTACACTTTCTACCTTGTATGGTATATTTCCTTCGTATATACTTCGAGTATATTTTTGTTTCACTTGTTTCCGTGGCTTTTATTTTTCTGCACTCCTGTAGCAAATTCATTTTCAGAAGAACTAATGCTTATTTTCTGTGGGAATAATAATCTACGTTGTATTGCGTAAATTGAATCGTATATCCTGTATATAACTTTACCACTGGAAGTGATTATATATGCGTGAATTATGTATATGTATACTTCCTTATCAATAAATTAAAATGAGATGCTTATTTTAGGAACATAACGTTTAAGGTAACTAAGAGTAACACAATTAAAGAATAAAAGCGATATTAAGATTTTATGTAAATAATATGTATGACATATGATGTAAAGACTTAATACGTGAACTGAAATAAATATGCTATGCAAAATTTGAGATAAGTGGCGGAGCGAGCGAGCGAAGTGTAGCCTATAACGGACACCAAATTGCAAAATGTTGGTTGTTTGGTCCGTTGGTCCGTTGGTTGCACATTTTTAGTCTGGGTGGGGACCAAACGAAAGATCGAATTGGAATGAAATTTGGTACAACGCTTGGTACTCCAAACAGTATTGCTGAGCCAAAATTTGACGTAAAGCGAACAATTGTTACGGGAGAAATAACAAATTTTCGAATCTATTTCTTAACACTCACCATTGTAAATTTGGAATCGTGAATAGTTAAGGAATTCCGACGACGCATACACCTTGCTGGTGGTACTCAAGTGAACTTAAAAAATAACGGAAAATTAAATTTTCGTTTCTTCTTTCTAGCTGATAACCTTTTTCCACGTAATTCAATGAAATAATAACAATTGGCCCTTGCATTCAACCACTACAGGAAGAAACGCAAACATAAAAGTCAAAAGGATTCCGGTACGATACACCTTGGCATCTTTTGAAAAAACTAATGCTTGGAGGGATTACCTTCAGCATGGCAACGAAACTGGTATCAAGGACCGCGGTAAAGTCTGTTCCACATTATGCTTCCAGAAAACTGGCTCAATGGTGCCACGATTCCTTCCACTAGGAGTGAAAAAATACCTAAAAATCCTACTCGTAGACTCTTACAATAAATGTATAGAGTCTACAAGTGTGATATCCACATGTTTTTGCAGTCGTAGTGCAAGTAAACGAGTCGTCATGCAGTCAGTTTTCTGCAAACATAATGTGGAACAACCTACAGCGGTCCTTATGTAAGCCTCAGCATGAACTTCCATGTTAAACGTTAAACTTTGAATTTCTATAGTCTCGCCCAGAATTGACATAGACCAACGAAATTCGGTATTTGGGGTCGTCTAGCAACTATTTCACTGCATTACAAATTTTAATGACAACAATTGAACCGTTCGGCGTCCACAGTATGGCCATTTCTTGTTGTTGTTATTGTTCTTCTTGTTGTTGTTGTTGTTGTTGTTGTTGTTGTTGTTGTTGTTGGGCCTTTGCCCTCACCAGGAGACCGAACCACTGAACCGATTTTCAAGTTCTATAGCTTAAAACGTAGGTATGGACATGGCCTAGGGCCTTTCGCAGGCTATTTTAATGTAACTACAATATTCTTGACACGGAAAGCCAAATGGGCTAAAACCTTTGCTCTCACCTAGAGATCAAACCAATGAACCGATTTTCAATTTGTGTAGCTTAAAACGTAGGTATTAACACCGACCAGGGCCTTGTGAACCCGATTTTGATGTGACTGCAGTATTCTAGTCGGCAAAGCAATTATTATTGCAGAGCACTGGGCAGAAATCATTAATGTACTCTTTGCCTTCACTTGGAGATCGAACCACTGAACCGATTTTAGAGTTCTATAGCTTAAAACGTAGGTAAGACAAGGCCTAGAGCCTTTCGCAGGCTATTTAAATTTACTTACAATATTCTTGACACGGAAAACCAAATGGGCTAGAACGTTTCCTCTCACCTGGAGATCGAACCATTGAATTGATTTTCAATTTGTATAGCTTAAAATGTAGGTATTAACACCAACCAAGGCCTTTTGAACACGATTTTGATGTGACTGCAGTATTCTCGTCGGCAGAGCAATTATTGTAGAGCACTGGGCAGAAATCATTAAGTGGAGTAACACATTTTTTGCAAATCGAGCTAAGAACATGAAATTTGGTACACAAGTCTTGGACTCCATGAAATACCCCAAGTGTTTTCAGCACCTTTCCTCCCCCCCTCCCATCACCCTCCACCCTGTGCCCCCTCCCAGGGGCTTCGGCAATAAATTCTTACAGATCAATCTAAAATCATGAAGTTTGGCGCTCAAGTCATTCTTAGCAACATAAATCGAATCAGCTTGGAACCCACATGAAATACCCACAAAGGGACCCTAGCACCCCCCTGTGCCCCCCCCCCCCACTGGGGTTAAGCCATTAAGCCTCAATCCCCCCCCCCCACCAACAAATTCTTGCGGATCGAGCAAAAAGCATGAAACTCGGAACTCAAGTCATTCTTAGCATTACAAATCAAACCAAGCATGGAACCCCCACGAAATATGCCAAGGCCCCCCCCCCCTAGCGCTCCCCTGTGCCCTCTTTCTGGTGCTTGACCAACAAATTATTTCAGATCGGGTAAACGCATGAATTGCGACACACAAGTTATTCATAGTGGTACAAATTGAACTATCTATGGAACCCCCTCGAGATAATCTACAAGGCACCACAACGATTCCCCCTAACCCACTCCCTGCTCCCTCCTTCAGGCCTGATGAACACATTCTTCCAGTTAGTGCGAAAAGAATGAAATCCGGTACACAAGTAAATGTTAGTTAACAGTAGAAATCAAACTAGCTATGGAACTTCCGCGATATCCTCCAAGGCCCCTCAGCGCTTTCCCTCTATTCCCGCTCCACTATTCCCCCCTATTCCCTTGAACCAGCCATTGATCCTCATGAAATACCACCAAAGCCTCCCCCAGCATCCCCCTTACCTGGGCACCCCATGAAGCATCAATGACCAACAAATTCTTGATGAATGTACAAAAAGCATCCATTGTTCCATTGTGGGGTTTGAATAACATCTCTGTAATGTGTGGTGCAGTGACAACCCGGACCACTGCACTGTGACTGAGGTTGGCGCTAATGACCAAGTTGTCGACGTGCCATTAAGCCTCACCCCCCCCCCCATTGTAGCAGTGGAAATCCAACTACACATGGAACCTCATGAGATACACCCACCCTCCAGTGCTTCCCTGTGTCTTTTCCATGAGGTTGATGATCAACAACTTCTAGTTCGATTTATACTGCTAAGAATGACTTGTGCACCAATTCACGTTTCAGCACGATCAGCAAGAATTTGTTGGTCATTTGTTGGCCAAAGTTGGAATTTGGAATTAGAAATTGGAATTGGAATTTGTTATCCAAAATTCATAGTACCAAAATTCGTAGTATTACAGGTGAGTGTGGTAGGGGAACAGGAAGGGGCCATAGGGGATATCTTGAGAGATTTCATAGCTAGCTCGATTTATTAGCTAAGAATTGACTTGTGTACCAAATTTCAAACGCTTGATGTTCATAATTAGCCCAAATTTTGGCCCGTAACAGATGTACTAATCCTGAAAATCGAACCAATGAACCGATGATCAATTTTACAACATAAAACATACGTATGATGAAGGACTATGGCCTTTTGAACGCTATTTTAATGTGACTACAATTATTGTTGTTGTTCTTCTTCGGGAAATTTTGCTCTCACGTAGAGATGGAACCAAAAAACCTATTTCCAAATTTTGTAGCTCTAAAAATTGAGTATTAAATAGGCTTTCTTATAACAGTTAATTTAAGGTGATTACCGTATTCTTTTCTGTGTTATTCTTGCTGAGACAAGAAAAAAATAATGGATATTTGTATTAAAAAACGCTTAAGCGTATAAAATACTGGCGCATGTTGTGCTCTAACCATGAAAATGGTAAGAGGTTCCTCGAATGTATCTCGGAGCTGGGTCTTTCACAGATGGTCTCTGAGTCCACTAGGGGTGAAAATGTGTTGGATTTGATCCTCACAGATGATGACAGACTGGTCTTTGGGGTTTCTGTTTTAGACCATCTGGGTTTGAGTGACCATAATATGGTTGCCTTCAAGGTTCATACTGAAACATTCGAAGCAGTTAAGCGGTTAGAGGCAGTCCCCAGCAGTTTTGGAAACTTAATTGACTTTGACAAGCTCAGAAGTTTTCTTTACAGTATTGATTGGTCACAGGAACTCTTGAATCTGGACGATTTGGACAGCATGACGAATAGGTTCTACCACTTGCTTAATGGTGGTGTACGCAAATGTCAACATTAACATTAACTTTTAATAACATTGGGTCAAGGAAGAACCTAAACGTTGTAAAAACTAAAATCCCAAGAACTATCTTGAAACTTCGTAAACAGAAACTTAAGTTATGGCAGAAATACCGAATTGATCGAACTTCTGATAACCTCCTTAATTATAATAATTGTAAGAAATGTTATTCCGACCGAGTCCGAGCTTTTGATATTGAAATTGAGCAAAATGTTATTCGTAAGGGAAGTCTGACCGCCCTTTTTAGTTTTGTTAAAAATAAGTCTGGTGGCGGCCGCACCATCCCTCCGTTACTATCTAATGGAAATCATATAACTGATGGAGCTGGTAAAGCGGAAATTTTTAGTGCCGAGTTCTCCAAAAACTTTGTTTTGGACAACTTAAGGGTTCCAGAATGGAATGGGCCAGTGCTTCCTTCATCTTGCCAGCTAGTAACCTTCACTGCCGAACATGTGCTCAATGTGATTGCTCAAACTGGCACTAGTCGAGCCGTTGCCCGGATGGATTTTCCGCGTTCTTCTACAAGGAAGTTGGACATACTATCTGTGTCCCTCTGTCTTGGATTTTTAATCTTTCCCTCCAGACGGGTAAACTCCCGTCTATGTGGAAAACTGCTAAAATTAGTCCAATTTTTAAATCTGGTGAGTCTTCAAGCCCTACCAACTATAGGCCAATTGCTTTAACTTGCGTCCCCTATAAGTTTCTTGAACGTTTAATTCGTGACTTAATGGTTAATTTTATTGAGGTTAATAAACTACTTTCTAATGACCAGTTTGGTTTTATGGCGGGTCGTTCAACCTGTGCCCAATTACTGCACGTTCTGGAAGATTGGACAAGTTCTGTTGACTGTGGTATACCAGTCGACGTCGTCTACGTAGATTTTGCAAAAGCATTTGAATCGGTAACACATACTAAACTTATAGCGAAGTTGGACTGTCTCGGTTTCAGAGGCAACCTCTTGCTCTGGATGTCTGACTTTTTAATTGGTAGACCCCAGTTGGTCGACGTTGCTGGATTTTGTTCTTCTCCGATTGAGGTTCGTAGTGGAGTGCCCCAGGGTTCTGTTCTCGGACCCCTCCTTTTTATTTTGTTTCTTAATGACCTCACTACATGTCTTCCCAACACGGATATGAAGAAGTTTGCTGATGATATAAAACTTCATTCTCAAATTGTGGACCCCACCACTGCTGCAAATTTGCAATCCTCTCTGGATAACTTACTGACTTGGTCTCGTGACTGGCAATTGCCGATCGCCTTAAATAAATTGTTTGTAATGAACATTGGCTTTTCCAATCATCAGTGTGAATATGTTTTGGCGGGGCACCCATTGCCACATAAAAATATTGTCCGTGACCTTGGTATTTGGTTTTCGCGAGACCTTAGTTTCAGTCCCCACTGTAACATAATAATTAACAATGCCAGAAAACGTGCTGCAATGATTAAAAAATTCTTCAAATCAGGTGATCGTAACACCCTCGTATGGGTCTTTAAGGTGTATGTACGACCCCTGTTAGAATATGCTAGTCAGGTATGGGCCCTACATCTTTGTAGGGATATTGATTTGGTCGAGTCAGTACAACGTACCTTTACCAAAACACTTAAAGGTCTTTATGACATTCCGTACTACGACAGGCTAAAGTTCTTAAATTTGACTCCCTTGAACTTCGCAGACTTAGGGCAGATATGCAACTTACCTATGAGCTACTAAGGGGCAAAAGCGGGATAAACTTTGAGCACTTTTTCGAACTACGGGCTTCTGATCGCACAAGGGGACACCCCCTTAAGCTGGTTCCTGGCAGGGTTCACAAAAGTTGTAGAAAATTCTTTTTTGCCAACCGTGTAGTGTCATGCTGGAACGCCCTGCCCGAGGCTGTCGTCATGGCAACTCCCTTCCAACTTTTAAACACCGACTCCGGACCTGCGACCTCTCTTCCTTTCTTGTTCGTCGGGAATTTTGTATATTGTGATGTATTGTATCTGTATTTTGTGTTTAATTTCTTTTTAAGACATGGCTCCAGTGGCTGCACATTGTTTAATTATTTTGTATTTATTTAGGGCCATTGTCAGTGACACTTGTGTCCCTTTGGTTCCTTTTTCCATTTGGGAATAAATTGTTTATTATTATTATTATTATACGAATGTAAGCCTTAAAAAACTTAAAGCCGTAAAGGAACAGATATTAGAAAAAGACATGTAAGCCATCAGCGTCGCAATAATACGTGTAAAAGAATCTCCAGCGACCCAAAAAACTAGCTGGAGATTCTTTTACACGTATTAGTGCGACGCTGATGGCTTACATGTCTTTTTCTAATATCTGTTCCTTTACGGCGTTAAGTTTTTAAGGCTTACATCCGTTTTTTATACGCTTAAGCGTTTTTTAATACTAATTTACACTAGCGATGGGAATCCCGAATATGAAACCGAAATCGTCGTATCACGCCGAAGCAATACATATAAAACGAACATTACATCGGACGACGTATTTAAACACAGCACGAAACAACATGTCTGCATCTAATAGTTTAAATATTCGTCGTTGCCACGGCAACGTGTGGACTCGAAACCGTGGTGCATTAATGAACAGGCTTAATCTCAAACGCAGCTGCTACTTACGAAATAAAAATGACGACTAAATATGAGGCCTAAAAGCTACAAATTATGTCTAAAGGCTAAAGTAGGCCTAAGAGCTTACACTTTTTGACCTATAATGTTGTGATCGTTACTGATAGATTATAATGTGGTTTTAAGATCGCTATCGCCGTGCGTGATAGAGGTGTGCGCATCAATATTTTCGTTGGTGGCGATGTTAAGGCTAGTGTTAGACCAGCGGCAGCATTGCCAACCTGCTGAATTTTTTAATTATTGTTAATAACTATCGCTCAGATGATTGTTTGGCTTACAGTTAAAGATTTATTATTAACATTTTGTAATCTAGGGAAGGCACTTTGCGCGGCAGTAATTATTGCTGTAAACAATGTCAGAATTATTAGCGGCGGCAGCCCAACCAGCCATGACAAACGTGCCGTTTTATTTTTATCGGCGGCGATGGTGGCTGCGATGGCTCACATCTTTAGTGTCGGAACACAGGACTGCAAGCCGAAGGCTCGAGTCAATTTAATACAGAAGCAAACCTATTTACGTTGCATTTTGGACTTATATGACAGACTGCCTGAGCGGGGAATTGAACCCACGACCTTTGGAAGAGACCTCGGTTTCTGGTTCCAAAGATCGTGGGTTCGATTCCGTGCTCAGGCAGTCTGACGTATAAATCCAAAAGGCAACGTAAACAGGTTTGCATCTGTATTAATTTAGTGTCAGATGTGGAAAGAAGCTAAACAGACACTAAATGATAGAGCAAACGAAAGCCTATTAATATAATATTAATAAATTATAAATAAGATAGCTTTGGCCTATTTAAAAATAAAGCTAAACTAAGACAAAGGCCTGAAAATAACAAAAGTACGTCAAACCAAAAGGCAAATAGCCCAAACTTAGCTGAGTGAGCATTTCTCATAGATTCTTAGGAAGCATTAACAAATATAAACATTAAATATAAATTTGAAATAAATGTCTGTTCGCTCCGCCTACAATAGGCCCAAAGACTGTTTCCTAGTAACATACATGAAATTTGAAGTAATTGAGATACAAAGGTTTTTAGAGGACGACGTAAAGGAGCTCATTGTGAACATCAGTGAGATATACATGTGACGCATACGAAATGGGTGCTGAGATGATTAGATTGAGATACACACAATTTGAGATCAATGAGATAACAAGATATAGGAGAAAAATTAAAGCACACGAGATTGAGACAAATGAAGTACGCAACATACGTAATCTAGACACACCCTAGTGTGTCGCGCCAAGTTAGGCAACAAACATCACAACAAACATCACATCAATTCAATTGTCGAGGTTGTAAACCATTGTAGCGCGACGCCATTGCGTCAGTGTCTTATATCTTGAAGCATAGTTGGGCACATTTCAGGTACTTGGGGAAAAATAATAATGCGGTACAAAAGCTTAAATTGTGTCGAAATCGAGAGCAATGACCCGCCTGACAAAAATTAACTCGTGTTTGAATGCTAGCTATGCTGCTTTCAATGCAAAATCTGCCCCTCAATAACGTTGAAAATGTGTTACTAACAAGCTAGCTAGTCCGCTCATCCCCATGTTAAATCCCATAGGCTGATTATTCATCGATTCCGAGACAATGGGAAGGCATCCAGCTATGAAATTGGACGAATGGGTGCACTACAATACGAACTGGGTACCTTTTATGGTTTGGAGCGTGGGGGTGTTACGTAAGTACGAAAATATTGTTATAACCATTGTTAGTATTGTCGGCATCGTCTCTCATTGGACGGCCAAAGTTACGACAATGAGAACGTGTATACTGACGTGAGTGCTTAGACACACACTAGTGTATCACGATAAATCTAAACAACGTTGCAAAGAAATTGTATTCACGTCCAATTCACGAAAAATAAACCAAGTTTAAAAACAAAACAAAATAAACAAAGCCAAAAACTGGTAAGGAGGCCACCAAGTTGAGAGTGGTTCGGCCCTTCAAAGGAGTGATATCAACACACCAAAACTAACTAAATACAACAAATTACAACAAAATTAAAACGAAACCAAAAGCCAATAAAGAGGTGACTAAGTTGAGAATGGTTCGGCCTATAGGCAAAAGGTAGTAGAAAATTGTTCAAAACCAATTTCTTGTTGACGTGGAACTTACTCATCTGCACGTTTATGAAGTTGAGTCAATACACAATTAAAAAAAAGGAGTGATATCATATCAAAAACCAAAACTGGTAAAAGTGGCCGCCAAGCTCCGAATGGTTCGGCCCTTCAAAGGAGTGATATCAACACACCAAAACATTCGTCAACTTAATCGCACCAAATAATATTTTGGACGTTAAATGAAAACTTGAACATTGCTACCGAAAGTAGCAATGTTCTAGTTTTCATTTAACCTTCGAATTATTAAGTGGTGCGATTTACTTGGCGAATGTTTTGGTGTGTTGATATCACTCCTTTGAAGGGCCGAACCATTCGGAACTTGGCAGCCCCTTTTACCAGTTTTGGTTTTTGATATGATAAATTAATTACGTGGATATGACAAATTTTTGTTGCATAAGATTTGAGGTAAATAAAAAAAAGAGGCAAAAGTACGCTAGGTATGAGATAAATTATTTAAACAAGACTTTAATAAATGAAAAACTCGACATATAATATAAATGAGGTTTACAAGATATAAGAAAAATTAAATGCACCAGATATGAGATCAACTAGTTTTTCTGTGAACACTAGACCTAGATCACCCAACGGGCCATCAAGAATTTAGTTTTTAGTCTTTGTCAAATTACGTATACGATGAACTTCGATAACTGTTTTGTCTTAAACTAATTTAAACTGGGCCGTACTCGAAGACCATTAATTCGGACGATTAATCGTAAACAGTTTGACCCTAACGACGTGACGAACGGTTTAGGAAAGACTAGGGAAAAAAAACATTTTTTGGACATCAATTTTCAACTGCCATCTTAGATTTACACTAAACTTCAATGTGACCGTTTTGACAAGTGGTTAATCCAAAATAATTTCCATAAGTAGTTTGTGTTCAATTATCTAAAATCAAGAAGATTGAAGGCAAAATCGTTTATGGACGCCATTTTAGGTCACTAGCGAGGATTTTCATAAATTTGAACAGGCCTTTTTCAACGAAAAATTATTTCCGAATATTATTCGTCTGTAATCAGTTTGTATTCAATTTGACGAACGGTTTAAACAATCAAGTTCAAAAGTTGTTTTGAACATTTTAAGTTGCCATCTTGATTTTCACAAAACTTGAACTCTGCCCTTTTTTGATAAATAGTTAATTCTGAATAATATTCTCCATAATCTGTTTTATTTAATTTGGCAAACAGTTTAGAATTTACAACGCAAAAGCATTTTTCTTTTTTTGTATAGCCATTTTGGATTTTCGTAAAACTTGAAAAGGTCTTTAGGCCTACTTGAAGACAAGTTATTTTAGATTATTATTCGTAACTGATTTGCATTAAATCTTTTGAATGATTAGAAAATTACAAGACAAAAACAGTTTTATAATTCTATTTTGGGCAGTCACCTTGAATTTTTGCTAAAGTTGAAAAGGACATTTTAAAATAAAAACAGTTAATTCGGAATATTTTCCGTAACCATTCTTGTTTTCAATTTGACAAATGGTTTGTAAATAGCGTGGCAAAAAATCTTTGTTAGACACCACTGTGCGGGCGGCCATCCTGAATTTTCACAAAACTTGAATTGGGCCTTTTCTGATAAACAGTCATTTCTCAATATTTGCTGTAACCAGTTTGTGTTCAATTTGATAAAAGATTTGGTATTAAAAGTGTTTTGGATTCCATTTGGGTTGCCATTTTGGATTTTCGCTAAACTTCTTATTTTAATCAACATTTAATTCGGAACATTTTCTGGAAGCTTTTAATCTTCCTTTGGTTTAGAAGTTACAAGACAAGTATCGTTTTTACATACGATGCCATTTTAGTCGGCCACCTTAGATTTTCAGAAAGATGAATAATAACCTTTTTGTTCAATAGGCAATTCTGAATGTTTTCCGTAACTAGCTTGTGTTCACTGTTATGAACAATTAGAGTAACAAAGCAAAAACCAGGAATATTGGAAACTGACCTTACCATGATGCATTGCTGCTCTGTGCGTGTAATGTTACTGTTAGTTTTTCTGTTTGAAATGTATTTTTTTTTATTTGGTTCCGTTTTTAATAATATTGTCTCGCGTGTTTTCATTAATGTGGTTCTGAGAAGACGTGGTTAATCCCTTACCTACCAAACATTTTAAGTTATTTTTAAATGTTCTGAGGAAAACCAGTTATCCATTGGACAGTGTATACATCAACCATGCACGTACGTCATGTTTCCAAAGCTCAGCGAGTACACCTGACAAATTTCATTCGATTATGTAAATCTAGTTTAAATGTTTAGTACGACACAGATTAATTTTACGTGGCACAATGATCTTTAATCCGTTTCTTCACTACCCGGATTTAAAGCTATAAATGATCGTTCGTATTTGTTGCACGATAGAAATGTTTTGAAACTGAACTTACATATAAAGCTTGGATTCTTCTGCTTCTACTAGTTTTGTTCCAAGACTGTGGAGTGTGCAACTAAGTTTGCAGTGGTTGCTGCATGGTAACTGGTGGCAGCAACCATTAGTTTTTGCTATCGATTTAATCTGTGAGCAGAAGTGGATGTAAATTATTGGACTATGGCGGGGCCCTCGCCTAAGAGGATGATAAGCAGGCTGCAGGGAAACCCATAAAAAGGATATTTCACTACATGTTGCCAAAAGTCAGAAGAGGGCCATTGACGAGACCAGTAAACTCAGTTTCTCATTTTTCATGTCTCGTGAGTTTATTGGCCTGGCGAGTGAGCCCTTTTCTGACTTGCTGCACTTGAAACGCTCCACTGAAGGTTCTATGGACCATGTTGTGTTAGTTAGCGAAACCCCAATTCTTGCTTTCCAAGTTTTGCTTTCCCGCTTGCCTGGCCAGCGGAAAACCGTGCTTTTCTGCTGGATCCCGGGCCATGTTGGGATAGCAGGGAATGAACAAGCTGATTCTGCTGCGAAAGGGGCCCTTTCTGGCCCTCTCGGTAGGGATCTCAGCCTTGTTCCCTCAGATGCCTTTCCAACTCTGCGTCTGAGGTTACACGCTTTTTGGCAAACCTTGTGGGACAGACAGGACGGTAATAAGTTACGGGCCATTAAAGGCAGTGTCGAGGAGTGGCACTCGGCGTGTCGCCGCAGTCGCCGTGAGGAGGTTGTGTTGGCCCGTTTGCGAATTGGTCACACCCGACTTACTCACTGTTTCCTTTTGCGGGGGGTTGACCCTCCTGAATGTTATTTGTGTCGACGGCCACTTACGGTCCGGCACTTACTTGTTGATTGTCGCCATCTTGATGGTGTTCGTCGTCGTTTCCATCTTCCGCATGACATTGCGCGTCAGTTGGGCGATAAGTCTGTCCTCCTGTCCGGTGTTTTTCAATTTTTGCAGGAGGTACAGATGTATGACAAGATTTAGATTAGGGGTTTGAATGACATCTCTGTAATGTGTGGTGCAGTGGCAACCCGGACCACTGCACTGTGACTGAGGTTGGCGCTAATGACCAAGTTGTCGACGCGCCATTAAGCCTCAATCCCCCCCCCCCAATTCTTTATCATGAACCTATATAAAAAAAATTCTTCTTTTACAGGAGGCCTACAAAACATTGAATCAGCAACGTGTAATTAACACGGGTAAAAACTTTCCAATTATATAGAGATAGATAAAAATGTATGATCAACTTACACTAACATTGTGTAATGCACGTGCTGACGTCATTCCCAATACGGTGGACCAGCCAAAGACAGTCAAGGCATTTCTCCTCTACTTTTAAGTATTTTGCTATTTTATTGTAAAATACACCATACAAAAGCAATTTTTGTTTTGTTTTACATCATCTTCATTTTGGTGTTGTAGTCCTTGGGCCACTCTCTGTATAAAGCCTTAAAACGAATTTTGGAGAAAATTTTGTGCCAAGAGATATTTTAACCCGTGTTAGTACATGATATAGGGAGCATGTTTTCAAAATATCTTGTCTAATAAGTGTAAACTGCGCCTACAGTAGCTTGTTGTATGGTAACAGTTGCACGTGCTAAATTGTTGCACTTCAAATAATAAAATAAAGCTTCGAATAAATTGTTGCAAACAAAACAAGAAGTCCATTCAGCAAAAAAGTTAGTAAATAAAGTTGCTACCAAAAGAAATGAAATATTGCCGTGAGAAGGTATAAACGAACACCCGTCGTAGCATCCGGGAACCGTAGTGAATCCTAATGCACATCCGTCTAGACGCCACACACTGAGCTTCACTGTGGTCCTCTAATGGCACAATACATTACTTAGGTGCTGAAAATTAAGTAGTTGAACTGATTGTGTTCTTGTGAGTTTTTGGCTGAGTCAGAAGGCACCATCGTTACTTGACACCATTTGATCGTGTCACTGAGCTATCAGTAAATTGTTTCATGGCAGGGTGTTTACTGGGGCACTCCGCAACACCCTAGTTGCAATGCTTGCAATTGCAATTGCAATTGCAATGCTTCCGAAAGAATGTCGTGTAGGAGTTATTCTTACACCCTTCTAACAAACGTTGGAAATATAAAATTCTCACTTCACACACAATTTAATCTCAATTTCACACACAAAAAAGCTCACTTCTTTCTACGGAGGCACTCTCCGATTATCTCCAACTGACTTAGGTCATTAGCACATTGGCTTGCATTTCTGTCAATGACTAGAATTCACACAATAAACAAGCTACAAAAAGCAGTAGCGTGAACACATCCCCCTAATAGGGCAGGGACAACTTTTAGTAATAAGGCACATTTTTTATAATAGATTTTTTTGCCTAATTTTTTGCCCTTTTTTAGACTTTTAATGGACATTATTTTTTAGGGACTTTTTACTGTTCATTTACCCTTTCTTAGCCTTTTTTGCCGTTTTCTGTCTTTTTTGGCCCCTTTAGGCCTTTTTTTTTTTACATCTTTAGGCTCTTTATCAGGCAACACCGCACCAGCAAATCCCAACACGAAAAAAGGTTTTTTTTTACAAAAAGAGCAATTTCCCAAAAGGGCAGAGGAACTGCCCCCCTTGCTCCCCTCCTGTGCACGCTACTGACAAAAAGAATGATAACAATACTACACTAAGATTGGTGGGTGTGAGACAAGGGCACGTCAAGTAATTTGCGACCTAACCAACGTCAGCAGCATTCAAAGAATATTTTAATTAGAAGAAATAAACCACTGTAGCCCATGAATATCATAGTAAATAATATTTCCACTGGTTGATGTACAAATCATGTTATAAACTATCACTACTCGTTACTTTTCTATTTATTTTCATACCACTCATTTTTTTCCCAATCTTTCCACACTGAATTGGAATCCCGTAACTTTTGTTTCTCGTCTTCCCATTTTCCATTCTGACACATTCCAGCACTCCACCAGTTTTCCACATCGTTGTACATCTTGGCTGGGATTTTTGTATGAATCATCGCGCATAAACGACACCAAAAATCCTTTCCATGTAAAATATTGCGAAATTCTCCAGTGCCTTTCCATTTGAAGTACTCATTGTATAAGGCGTCATCAGCATCTAATTTCCACAAGAACTTTGCTAATTCTTCAGGATTTTTGAAATCATTTGCAAATATGAAGGAGTGAAATGGAGCTTCTTTAATATAATCCATTCTTGGGGCACCCAGGACAACCGGAACAATGTTTGACCTAAAAAAAAATCAAACAAGAAGAGAAAAATTTACTATGAATTAATTCAAAAAGATATATAAGATATATGCAAAAAGAATATAACCGCCACATACTGAAGGTTGCTTAAAGTTGGAAGTTAATAAATGTACATAATGTTAACATTATGGTAAAACGCCAATGGTTTGAACTCAGATTTTAATAAACAAAGCAACTTAAATGGCCAACAAGATCAGTTCCGGGAAGAAGGTGAAAGTAGCCATTTAGCACCAACAGTGATAACACAACGATGATATCACATGTGCTTCTGTTTGATGGTGTACAGTGCCAATAGACAAATATAAATGCATGCAAGCAAGCACAGCACTGGCGCTTGCTAGCACTGCGCTACAGCAAATTTAGTGCAACAAACATTAGGTTATGCAGAAAAGAGTAGGGGCCGACTTTCCCTACACTCCTAATAAAATTGGCGGTGTAGGTGTCAGTGTTTCACTTGGGAGTTTGGGGAAGTTGGCCAGTACTCTTTACTGCGCACACTTCATTCTCACTTACTTAAATTTTGAAACATTACGTCATTATCATTACTGATTGAAGCATGCAACAACGAAAACTGTTAAGTCAGATTGTCCTTAACTTGAATGCATTAATACTACCGTGAAATATTCACTGCCGCAGAACGCTGAATTTTTTATTCACCGTTTTATTAGTACCATGTCCCTGAAGTTCTTCACCCTCGATCCTGGATGAACTTTAGCCAAATCTGATCATCGTCTATTATGGTTGTGGAGGAACCTTGTTCTTCATCATGGCCTTGCATTATTATACGGACAAACCATGAGTCTTCAGATGAGAAAATACTAACCCAAACCAAATGGTTTCTCTCAACGTGAATGTATTCAAGGCGCTACTTTTATACATAACGGGTGCAAAGGACAAAGTACGGCACAAGGAATACTTAAAATGGCCTCTTTTGTTGCAGTTGAAACACTTTTTTTTGAGTATACGTTTATTTTGGTGTTTCCCAGATACGGTATGTTGTATGATTTTAATGTCTCTCTCCATCATTAGCATTCTGTTGGACAGGCTTCACCTACTATTTTTCATTTGGCAATTTCTAAAGTTATGTTCCCCACTGGCCTGCTCACTGGCAGTAACTAGTGGCAGTAACTAGTAACACTGGCAGTAAGCTAGCAGTAACTAGTTTCATGTGAAGGTTACTAGCAATACACATATGACATGATGCTCAGCCATCTTTCCCAATAGACGTATCCTATGCACAATTTCTTAAATGTTTTCAATGTCATCCCTCTTCATGCAGTTTTCTGAAAATAACCTTTGCTGCATTACCAATTTATTTGTAACAGTGGTCGTCTCAAAGTTCTGTATAATGCTTTCCATGTTTCCCTGGTGGCTTTGAGTTTTTTAATATGCATGAGTTTTATGTATTCAACCAAGAGCCCATCAGTTTCCCTGGCCTTACATTCTTTTTCTGCCATGCTACATCCGAATTGTATGGTTCAGGTCCATCGGCCATTTCCTCAAAACATTCTTTTATGTGTAAAAATTGCAATCAGTTCCACTTATAGTGAAGTTCCATGTGATGTAATTATTGCTATAATTATTGCTATATCTCTTTGGGTATTAGCATTGTCCACCAACTTGGACATGTTTGTCTTTTGTTTGAAATACAACCACTGAATATTTTGCTATTATGTGCTATGTCACCGAATGTCAGTAAAGTTATTACTACAAGCTTCATCTTGAGGAGCTTCATCTTGAGGAGCTTTACTTGGGTATAGCTGTGAATCAATAACCTGTTAAATTTTTAGTAGGATGCCAGTGGTTTGAACTTACATGGCGGTGGTCAAGAGTGACAACACCACTTCCGGGAAGAAGGAGGAAGTAGCAGGTAAATACCAACGGTGATAACTGCAATGTTGACATCAAAACTGGTTAAGACTTAGATCGCGTGCAATGCCAACAAAGAGATATGTGCAAGTGAGTGCTGCAATACAGCAGAAGCACGACAAACATTTGTCTATTATCGTAACTTTTTGAAGCACGCACTTCATTACAACTATAAAACGATATGTAATGCTGACAGTTCAAATTGTCCCTAAATTTAATACGCAACTACATTGCATTTATTTCTACAATAGGGCAGTGACGTGACGTAGTATTATTGTGTATAAATCTATGGTGCAGCCAGTAACTGGGTTAGCTGCAAGGGGCACCGGAGGGGAATAAGAAGGTCGTCTTACTGAAGCCAATGCTATTAGACTGGATTTCCTAAGTCTATAACGCGAGATTTTTGTTGTTGGAGAAAATATCGTTTTTTTAATCCTAAGAAATCCGCTATCAAAGCACTGTCTTCACTAGAAGTGCCATTTTCCCCCTTACATTTTAATCTAGTGCACCTTGTAGCTATGCCCTCCACATGGTATCTCGTAGCCAAAATGACGTCACTTGACGCTGCTCTATCCCAATACGTCCACAAATCATCCACAAAAATCATCCACAAAAATCATATTAGTGTAAAAAGCTTATGACAAATATATTATGGACGAATCAAGTGGAGAAACAATACTTTAACGGGAGTTTGTTTATTTATCTGCTGTATAGGCTAGGCTAATATTGTTGAAGTGGGCGCATCATTTCCTCATTCCACTGGATGTCTTAGGACGCACGTGTAGCCTGTGGAGACTATTATGAATCTCCATTTCTCTCTCCTATCTTGTGTGATGCAGACACACTAATCAGACATATGTGCGACTTTGGAATCATCAGACCTAGCCTCCAATACTTCCTGACACAACTGGGCAGTAACAAAGCATGGTTGGATGAAATGATCCCCGTTTGAGGTGTAGGAACTGTAGTTCAATTGTGTCCTCCAACTTTCTCTCCTAAATCCACGACAATGCTATTGAAATATGCATAAATATATGCAAAAGTATGGGATAAGGGTAAAATAGGAAAAAGTCTTTCTTAAATGGGAACAATCTGATTGGAAAGAAGCGGAGTGCTCCCAAATCTGAATGATTGGAGGGTCTAGTAGTACAATGACGCAACATTGATATGGAAGCGATATGCATATAGCGCAGCAGCCCAGGCCTTGATCAGGGGGTGGGGGTGGAACTGCACAATTAGTTACTAACGAGGGTGTTAGTAACTAATTCAAACTGCATCCGTACCCACAGGTTGAATCTGAAACCTAGCTTCCACCAATTGTTCCATTGCATACAGTAAAATCTCTAATTTAAAACTCATTAGAAAATACATTCGAAATACCACCTATGTCGGCTGAATGAATAAAAGGGCTTAGTATACTCAGTATCGAGTGTGCGGGAGCTAGTAAAATTAATAAATTAATATTGACAATGACATTGAAAAATTCGTCGAAATCGTCGATTAAAGGACAAATAACACAGTTGTTGCTGCAATAACATAGTGCTTGATACCTTGTTTAAAGTCAAGTGTTTAAGTTAAGTGCCAAGTTACTAATGGTATACGGAAAGAATTGAGCCTTTTTAGATGTATGCAAGACATTCGGTGTGTGGTTTGCGTAATGCTTGAACATTTGTTCGGTGGCTTAAAGGTTAAAACGTGCATGCAACTCATACCTTGATCTAGCTAAATAAAAAAAAAATGGGCTCCAAAGAATCTTAGGCTTTGTTACGTGTTTACAGCAAATTTATTTTCTTTCGTTAAGGGGCCATGGCTTTATATCGAGGCCTAGCCTATTTATAGTATGACATTGGGTGCAACCACGGCATTAACAATGATAAAAGGTCCATAGTTTTGGAGGTGCCTTCCCACATCTTGCGCCGTAATTAATTGTCCTAACCTGGGTAGAAGAATGTATAGGTAGTTCCACTCATTCTCTGACAACGGTAAACATCTGAATGAACTTAGCACCGGATTTACCACCATAGGTCGCTGTCGTCAAGTAGTAGGAAGCTCAAAGCATCATGGGGATCAAAACTATTTAGCGTAACTAAAACAAATTGATCACGATAAGAATACAAAATTATTCGTTTAAAATATATCATAATTCACGTAAGAATATAAAAATAATTTTAAGAAAGATCAGAACTGGCTGATAAAGTTTTATTTTTTAAATCCAACATTCAGTATTAAAACGGACTGTCGTGACGAGTGGAGCTACGTATAACGCATGGTTTTGTGTTCCAAGAACGTCCGAGACGTGGGCTAATCGGCCGTTCAGGCTGAAGCTTTTTTTCGTGGTTTACGTTTATTGTAACGAGATATATACAGTTTGAATCGAACTAAGAATAAGTTCTTCAACTTCGGATGTTGACCGCGCACGAGTATTGCATCAATTTCCGCAGGTATTGTTGCTATTACCATGGCAACGATGCCACCATTTTTTTCTCAACTTTCGCCACCTAACGAGGACCTGACAAGTGCTGTCTTCTGGTGCCGTTGTTGAAAGCGGGTATTATTTTATAACACGTTTTCAGAAAAGCATCACTACCTACTAATCTCCCCTGATCCTAACCATCAATGTTAGAATGGAGTTCACAACGAATTAGGGGGAAATTGTGGACTAAATTGCGCAAGTCACATTTGCTTGAACAGACTATGTAGCATAGTATAGTGACCCCGAGCTCACAGCCTCGAGTCTTAAGTCGTTTCAATACGGTTTCTCATAAAACTCTTGCCACAATGACAACGTGTCTTGCCAGCTGTAGAAATGGTATTTCTAACTATTTCAGTAATAGTCCAGCTCTACCACGTCACTCATTCCACCGTTACATACCACACCAGTTTCTTCATTTAAGGGTGGATATACTAGAAGAACTAATGAGGTTGTTATTGTTACTGGTGCTTATTTGGCTCACGGACCATATAACTACCGTATTGTTTTGCGTATAAACTGCTGTCACAGGTATTGATGCTAAAGATTTGGAAATGCTAACATAAATTTATCAACAGCCAAGCACCAGTACTGTTAAACTTACCAGTGATTTGCAATATTTCCCCATCCAATAAAAGTGCACAGGTGTGATGCATCTCAAGTGTTGAGTTGCTCAGGAAAAGCAAATACACGGTTCACGGCTTAACTTTTGACTTACCCCAAGCTTTCGTAAAATTGCTCCGTGATGTAATCTTTACAGTTTGAGTTTTCAAAGGCAAGATAGAACTTGTAATCCCTCAAACTCGTACCGAGACGTTGTTTAGGCTCAAAAGGGCAAAACGATTCCTGGCAACAGCAACCTCCAAATATATCAACTTGCATAAACTGGTTCAACTGCATAACATACTGTGCACGGCTATTACTAGAATTGCAATTCGACCAGACCCATGCAATCTTTCGGGTTTTTTCTGCAGCATAGTTCCGGATTAAAGGCTTTGTCACTGTGTGAGGATCGTAGTAGAAAAACTTATAGTGTGGTATTGGGATGTCCGAATCACTCCGGTAAGACGCAGTCCAGTTGATAACCTGTTCGAAACAAAAATCCATAGAAAGAAAATTAAGGAAAAAAAAATAAAAAATTGTGGCCTAGACGTCGCACTTTCAAGAACTGCTAGCCATTTCAAGAAATGCAGACAAGACAAAAATCTCCACATTTCAATGGAACATTAAAGCTACATTTTGCAGCAAGGAAGAATACCAAAAATTTTTAATATTTTTTTACACTTGATCAAACACTAAGCACATTCAGTGGAATTAAGCATCGCATCATTAAAAACAAAGCTTACTAGCAGGAAAACATTAAATCAAAATATTTCTCTCGTTTGGCCCGTAAATGAAACTGAAAATTTAAAATCAACCTACATTCTTTTATACTTCCGATAACTTCTTTTAACGTCTGATAAATTTTCGTGGACTGAAATATTTGAATAAAATTAATCTGACTCCTCAGAGCATGCCATGTAATAATGGAGGGGGATGAGGCTTAATGGCTCTTCGACAGCCATGATGGTCCATTCGGAAAATATGATTGTACAGGTTTTCAGGCAAAAAAGACGAGTGCTGCAAGAAACCCACCGCAACAATGAAAACGGGCGAGCGTGTTATTTCCTTAACTAGCGAAAATTTGAAATTGGCACATTTTTGCCTTGAAAAGTAAAATTGGCACATTGTTGCATCGATTAAGCCAAAGCGATAGACTGGGAATGGGGGGGGGGGAGTGGCAGATAGGACAGGGAATGCCCGTTTATCGCCAATGCATCTGTTAGCTCGGCTCTTGGCATTCTAATGCTTTAATTGCTAAACAGATTGGGAGGTGGGGGCAGTGCGTCTAGTTGTTACCATGAAACATATGAATACCATTAAAATAAATCTAAAAGGTAGGTTTTTTGGAGTTGTTTGGGATGGAGACCGAATCAGTTTTGCCAAAATGTTACAAAAAGAGGTGGGGCAGGAGGGTCTGTATTTAATTCAAATTTTACAAATAAGTTTGCCATGAACAACGAGAGTTATAAGCATCGATCACGCTTGGTAAAATGCTCTTCAAGTACACAAAACAACAACAACCGTTCAGACATACCTACTTCGTCGCTTTGTATACGTGGGAAACTTCTGAATTTGCCACCTACTAGGGGGATTGTTTGAAATGGATTTAGGTAAGTCGATAAAATGTTAGACGGATACGGTACGATATGGTACCAATAATGTTGGTATAAGTTTGCGACAGCAATTAAAACGATCTCGAAATAGAACGTCATCGCTTCGTTTTGATGGCCAACCTATTCCCAAAATATTTCCAAAAACTTGAATATATTCGACACAGGTTGAAAGGATTAGCTAATCACAAAAATCTGTCATACTCTTGCTGGTTTAGTAATAGATATCCATGAAGAAGACTCAGTTAACCTGAAATAAATTATCGTTTGCGAGAAATGGATAGTCCAAATGTCGAGGGGTCGCGAAATCTCACTAGCGCAATAGTGCAAGTATGATTTTCACACCCCGAGATATTTGGACTGTTCCCCTTCGAGCAAATGATCAATTACCAGGGTTACCGGGTCTTCTTTACGGATATGTGTTTTAATACTAAGGTGTGACGACAAGCTAACTTACAGAGTTATTTGAGTTTTTAAACATTTTTGCTTGTAAAATTCATTTGTGAATCATAATGAATTTAAGAATTTTTACATGCGACTTATGTTAATTCCTGAATGGAAGTTTCCGAGTTAGATGCTTCCTGTGTACGAAGTCGGAGCAAATGGGAGAGACGCTCCGTTACCAATGTTTGTGTTTTAAGGTTAAACTATATTTTTTTCTACTTTAATAGTTGAATAAGAAGAGAGTATAAAATGCATTATTCGCTTGTGAGTTTCGTGGATTTTTATGTGTATTTCAAAGTGCCAGTAGCCTAGTTTTCGTATCGTCGGAACAAACGTTCCCGGGTTATACTTAGCGTGCGATATTTTTTTTCCCGCGTAGGTCCCATGAAAAATATCGCCAGTCGCATATGCCAGTCAAGATTTGTGTTCTGTCGTCTAATATGAAAAGTTAGTCATGGTGAATTAGGGGTTCTGTAGACCCCATAAAATTGCAAGATTATCGAAACAGTGTGGGTTATCAAAATTAACCCACGGTGACGTGCGTGGGTTTTCAGATTAATCGTAAATAACGACTACACTTTTAGTAGTGGGATGTCTTAGGTTACCACCATGCATTAATATAGAACCTTCACACTTCATATTATGACTGTGTCCTACTTCTAGCAATATTTGGCATCCATCATTTGCTAACTTTACTTTTGAAACTGCAACAATTTATCTTGTGTGCTTCAAGGAGATGTCTTACTTTTGCAAACGGAGCAAAGCTCCGTGTTAACAAAGGATTTTCCGTTATGTACAGGATCCATAATTGGTGAGATGGTCTTGCAGCGTTGAACATCCGTGTACTCTTCTCCGTGAATAAAACTGCGTCAGCAGCGTATAGTTCTTTCCTATCTGATGTAATGTTACAGGAATCCACGAGACATTTTGCTGTGAAATAAATATCAATTAGCGCAACAGTGAGTTTACAAACTTTAAAAAAGTTTACAAACTTTACAACTTTATAAAACTATACAAACTTTGGCATGATTGTTTAAGTTGTATCTAGAAAAAACTACCCTTCAAGCTACCGACTTAATTCATCTACATGTCGAATGTCATCTATCTGTCAGTTTCATAAAATTATAACGAAAACCTGCACAACCGCTTATATATAAAAAAGAGAATTATTACAACACATTAAAATGCTACTAACAGTCATAGTGAAACGTCATACTCACTATGGCTGTAAGTATCATTTTTTAACGCTTCACTGTGATGATAGCACAACTAGAAAACCTGATTTCGACCATAACTTTAGTAAACGGAAATTATCTTTGGTCAGACACGTTTTTGGTTGCAGTTTCTGATGTTATATGTTATATGATTTACCCTAATTTGCATATTTTACCGACAAAATTTGAAAACAAATATTTTTTTGAAAATGATTGCGGTTATTTTTTCCAAATTATGAGCCTCCCTCACGCTGCTACACTCGCTGCGGCTGAACTTATAACATCAGAAACCGCAACCGAAACTTTTTCGTTTCCTAATGTTCAGGTCGAAATCACGTTGTCTTGTTACGCTCTCAACTTACAGTATGGCGTCAACTTCACTATGTCAGTGAGTAGCATTTTAACATGTTCTTTTTAAAAATAAATAAGTGTTTGCGGAGGTTTTCATTATGATTGTCTGAACCAAAACGGCGAAAGAATTCGACAGGTAGATGAACTAAATCGATTGAGTGAAAAGTAATTTTTCTAGATAATTACCGTTTAGTACCGATATGATTGTTTAATATCGTTCAATTCAAAATAAGACCTTTTTTTTCCTAAAATTTTTCCCTCTCAGTATAACACCTGGTATCACAACTCAAAACACTAAAAAAAAAGAGAAATTTGGTTCTCGGGCAGAAAAAAACATATTTTCTGTCGGGGTTGGTGGCTTTTTCTTTCCATATATTCATAAATTCAATTTTTCTTTTAAATTAAGTATTACGACAAAAACATTTTTTAGCAAAAAAATTGAGAGCTTACTTCCAAAATCTTAAGTCCATTTTTATCATAAATGGAGATGAAACTCATCTAAGACCATTCTTGGGTCGCTGAATCTGAAAATACCATTTTTAAGTTCCAAAACGTCTTAGTTCCTGTTTAAAAATCAAGCTAAAATGTGCGTTTATTTCCAAAGAGTCTTATATCCAAGCGGCGTTTATTTCCAAAAAGTCTTAAACCCAATTGGAACAATAGGAGAGCTTCACTCGTCACATGATCCAACATGGTTGCCTTCTTTGCGTTTTGCTAAAGTAAACAGCTGGTTTCGAGAAAAAAAAATGGCCAGCTTTAGAGAGAATGTTGCAAATAAAGGACGCAAGACTGCCAGGAAAAGATCAAGAACACCTGCAAAGTAGAAAAAGAATAACAACAAGGCTGTAAAATGTTAGTAATGTGACTCTGCCAATATTATTGTGCCGTCACAACAATGGTCGATGCGAAGCCCCGACATTGACACTAGCAAATTGTCTCCACTTTCACCAGGTTTATCTACGAAGAGAAAACTAAAATTGGCTACAATTCCTTTGTTATAAATGGTATTATATTTAAACAAGCGGCTACAGCGACTGCCTAGTCGCACCGGTCTTCTGACGGTTCCTCCACTTCCAATGTTGAGGCGCACACCTCTATCATGCACTACAACTGCTGTTATTATTTAATTTAGTTACGTCGAAGCAGTCTATTAAACTTGACGTTGTAAACAATGGACGCGTCGAAGCAGTCTATTAAACAATGGACGTTGTAAACAATGGACCTTGTAAACAATGGTCGTCAATATCTGGAACTGTTGCGAAGTTGAAAAAAGCGACGGACGGACGGACAAAGTCGTTGCAATAGTCTTCTCGCCGGTTACGGCGTACAGAAGACTAAAAAGCAAAACAGAACTGAGGACGTAAGGACTAATGCCAAAGTCTTTTCTCCATCACACTATATACAGGGCAAAAACTTGCAAAGACTTGAATATAACTGGAAAGCCACATACGATACTAACGTTAAGAGCAAAATGAACAAGATAACTAAAATGAAAGTATTAGAAGTGACAGTAGAAAATGTGGCATGCAAATTAATTGCTCCAGAGCAAGTTGCTATCATAAACTCTTGAAACGAGGTAGAAAGTGGTTCCCATTCACTACTCGTAAAATGCCTCTTGGAAATCCCGTACAAACATCACAGCACCGTCGACGTTCAAAATCATCCCACCAAAATGGAGTAAATGATGAACGTCTTGCGAGGCCCTTTTACAAAAAAAAGGCCTTTTTCATCTGATACTTGAGATAATGATGCAAGTGATAATAAGGGATAACTAAAAGGGCTGTAGACTACTGCAAGGCAATGGCACATTAACAGCTATTCCCATTTTCAGGTTTTTAGTTTCGAGATTTGCTGTTAGTGTTACATAAAAACCATATTGCTTATGATTTTTATGTAACACTAACTTCTGTATTTTTATAAAAATTAAATGTTCATGAATTAACTTTTGTTAACAAAAGTTCTTAACTCTATAATTACACTATTCCATTTATTCTAAAAAGAAGTTAAGTCCACCATTAAGTTCCAGAAATTCTTAAATCCACACGTGTCTACCATTGTTTCGAGATTTTCATGGTTGTAACATTTTTGAAACCACGTTACATTGTTAAATTTGTTGAAGGTTGGCACGATAATAACAAGTTATGCTGTTAAAACATAGTTTCTGAATTTATTTTGAAAAAATTCATTTAACTCAATATGGCATTTTTTGGACTTTTTTGAAAATAAGCTCTTCAAATGTGGCGGCCGACGCACTATGATCATTTAAACCCTAGCTTCACGGTTATGGACCAACTTACGTTAAGGTATACGCCTGTTTGGTACTGTTTTCATCTAGGAATGTTTGTGATGAATTTCCCAAACTCTCAAACGTTAAAAAATAAGTCACTGAGGTCGTTTTACTTTGCAGACCAAGCTCAGACAGAAAGAAAATAAAAGAAAGGTTGGTGCTGAGGATTAGGTCGGTTTCGCGATGGCTGAAAACGAAAACCAATTTCCTTTTTTTTTGTGTGTGTGTCTAAACAATACAACGCCATTCAATGCAACAAAAGGTGAATCCCATGATTCCATACAATAGGCTAGTTCAAAAACTGAAGGTATCTGTGGTTTCAAAATCTACTCAAGGTGTGGAATTAGCCAAAAAATGCTAAGAACGCTTTGTGCAAGTAAAGGAAGACATCAACAATTTCAAAGAAGCAAACGTCTGGCTTGTAGATTTGCTTCTTTGAAAAGATTGTATTCTAAGAAAACCTGATACGTCCTTGCCTACACAGAGAAAGCTTTGAAAATTAGTACCATACAACAACAGGTATAATCCCACAATAGAATTGTTGACCATGCAACTTTCCATTGTTGACCATGCAACCTTCAGGTATTATGGTAATTTTTTTTACTTTTTTTTTTGGCTTAAAGGGACACCCGGCCTGCCTTACAACAGTTCGCGCTGGTTGCCTTCCACGCAAATTCGAAAATTAAGGTCATCTGAGATAGTAGCTGCGTTGAAGACCGTAGCTACTGTCTCATTTGGCATTGTGCCTAATAGACGAACCACCATGAACGCATTAATCGTGTCGTCACAAACCGGATTAATTCTCGTATTTTAACATCACAATTTATAATTTTCTAGGCTAGTGTCTTATAATTTTGCTTCGGCGATCTATTGGAATAATGATTTTAATTTTTACGGCATTACGCTTTTATTGATCTCATGGTAATTATTAGCAAATTAGTACATGCACACACAAAGACGAACGTCATGGTTATTGTAAGCGCGCAATGCATCATATAGTTACGGGTCGTTCGTAAATAAAGTTCCATTATATTCAACAGATAATCTCCTAGACGCCACATTAAAAAAAAAAGATTTTGAGCTAGGGAAAGACTAACGATAAGGAAATAGACCTTTGGGGCCGTACTTGATGTTGAGAATCGAGAAAGGGAGTGAGGTATATCCCTTTAACTAACAAGTTGTAATGTTAAATTTGACGGAATGCCAAATGGGCTCGAGAAGTGTTAAATAAATACGGAAGCAAACAAGGCAATTTTAAGGTTACGTGAACTCAGACGAAACCATCCTGAAATTTTACATGATACTTGCCATGCAAGTTTGTATTAAATTCGGCCATAGATGACTATCACTACCTAAATAATTAGAGAGCTTGATATTTCGATGAACGATTTACCAACAAAATTCTAAAGCGCCTCGCTTTAGGTATTTGTAGGGATTTCTGGGGGTAAAAAAGGGTGCCATAGATAACAGTATTTACGGTACACAAAGATATTATAAAGATTTTACCTTTGCGAATTTTATTTTGCGATAAGTCAGAGTCAACATACAGCCATCATGCATTTGATCGATATCTCCGGCAAGATGCATATTTGGTACGTGGTGACTTTGGACAATTCATCTTTTGACCAATTCCATCTCCCCGAAATGAGATGTTTTGTAAAGAGCTTCAAAAGTTGATTTTGTCATTTACTTTCATGTAGAGAGAGAGATAGAGTGAGAGTGAGAGAGAGAGTGTGAGAGAGAGAGAGAGTGAGAGAGAGCATGTGTGTGTGTGAGAGAGAGAGAGAAAGTGAGAGAGAGTGGCTACTGATACTGATGGCTAAAATGCTTGAAGTTCGAACCGGCAAAGTAGTCAGCAAGATGTTTGCCTGTTATTTTACAGACGAAATCTGAATGTACTTTTCGTAAATGACAAACTGACTTACCTTCCGAAAATGTTCGCTGGCCATTGACAAACGGGTTGTGGATTCCTAGTGCATCATAGACCAGGATCCTTTTCAATTTCGTACCCTTTTGCGTTATCTTATCTAAGTTCGGTGGAACAAGACTGACTTGACGTAGGATGCGTTCACCGTTGTTGTTTTCCCACCATAGCCGATTTCGGTCGTAGATTAAATCTAACGCTTTTTAAAAAATATAAATAAAAAATTAAAAACTTGTAAGCCAAAGAATGACATTTTTTCTGTATCGGTGCTGCTATTATTTAACTGAAAAAAAAAATGGTTTCTGTTAATTAGAATGAGCATATCCTGTTGCCATCATGGTTGAAGGTAGAGGAGCGTGGTAAAATCGACCGACTGGGGTATAATCAATTGGGACGTTTTTGTTGTTCTCTTGCGCAACTTCTGAGCTAAGCTTTAAACTAGTTAATATCCGCGGCTTTTCACTCGTACGTTTTAGCCGCAATGATCCATCTTGCAACAATGCCACACAAGTCGTTGTTATGCCGTAACATTTCGTATAAATGCACAGAGTGCCTAAAGCAGTCGAGTTCCTATCCCTCGGAAGTGAGAGGGAGCTTAAACGTGGGAAATCAAAGTAGGAGATAGTGTATTTTCCCCACCTTCGCCTATAATCTACCTTCTGTAAATGAATAGCGAATTGCGAATAATGAATTAAAAATGCTTACAATAAAAATCCAAGAAACTATCCAAGAAAAATCCTAGAGCTAATCGGGTCTTGGTTTGGTGTCATTTTTAATAAATGAAGAAATCTTAGGATTTCTTTTAGCTAAACCTAAATGCGTTCTTCTATACCATGTGCCGTGGCTATTTGCTGTGACGTCCATGTCACGTGACTGGGCTAGTCCACTCAGACGGCCAAACAGCCGTTGTTCCCGTTCTTCATTGGCTAACTCATGGTGACGTCACGGCAAACAGCTATTGCGCATGGTTTAGGGCTGATTCATTTATTTTTCACCAAGTAACTCTAAATATTGCTTTTTCTTGGCTTAATTTCCTGCACACTGCCATGACAATAGCAATTGAATTGTGAAGACACCACTGAAGACTACAGGACAATTAATATATGCAAGGATACACACGTTTAGCATTCACAGGTACAGGTCGTAACTGTCTATCTAAAACAAAAGCACCACTTGACCTCTGCCATCACCGACACAAGCGGTACATGCAACCTATCCCAAACAAAATTGTAACACCATGTTGGGTAGGGGGGGGGGGCTAAAAAAACATTTTTTTCTTTGATCGAAACGTAATAGCACGGAAAACTTGCTGAATTACAAGTCGAGAGCAAAAAAACTTTTTTAAATCGGAAAATATTTGACTTCGCACATTGTGCCCAAAGTTTCGAATTTTGACTCATTTTGGTAATTTTCGTGTTATTTTCAAAATATCTTGAAAATAGATTTTTTTTTTATGGAAATGTATAATGCGTGAACACTACTTTAGGTAAAGACAAGTGTAGGGCCAAAAAAATTGTTGAACTCGGTTAATATTTGATCCACACACATCGAGGTCGAATTTTGACCAATTTTGTCAATTTTTGTATAATTCCTTTATATGGGTCATATCCTAACCTTCATTCACCGTCGTATGTCGCTGTATTGTTTAAACATGAAAACAACCTTTATAGTATTACGAGGTCCATATTGGGGAGGAGGGGGGGGGGGGTTGCGGGAAAGGGGATAGTTAATCTCCCCCCCCCCCTCCAATTTAACATTGTGTGAATTCGTGTATGGTGCAAAGAAAGCGTCAGAACCGCGTGCCACCAAACCAAATTACTCGTATAGCCGTCTTTTCCAAACTCCCGCCATCCCCTGACCCCCCATTCAACACTTTTTTTTTCTGCTGAAATATTCATTATTCATTGATGCAACTTAACTTCATTTATTGAGTCCCTTTGCGTTTGGATCAGTGATTCAGTATGTGACACATGTTCGAAGTTCACATACTGACGAAGAGCAGTACTGCCGCAGTGACGTCGGTACGTTCATTCAATCAGCAATGCCTCTTGTGCTCCTTATAAATCTTTGATAGCACAGTGGGGGAATTGAGGCTTAGTGGTGCAAGGTCATTAGCGCTAACCTCAGTCACAGTGCAATGGTCCGGGTTTCACTGCGCCACACATTACAGAGGTGTTAAACAAACCCCAAATCTAGATATGATCATAGATCTGTACTTCCTGCAAAGATTTGAAAACTCCAGACAGGAGGATAGACTTATCGCCCAATAGATGTGCTAAGTCTTGCGGCAGATGGAAATGGCGACGAATACCTTCAAGACGGTGACAATCAACAAATAAGTGGCGGACCGAAAGTGGTCGGTTACCCCCCCCCCCCTCTCAAAAGGAAGCAATGAGTAAGTTTGGTGTGACCAATTCGTAAACGGGCCAACACCATCTCTTCTTGGCGACTGCGGCGGCAGACCGATTGCACAGTACTGACTGACAGACTGACAGTGACTACTAGTGAATAGTGAATTGGTGAAACTGAACTAACTGGTAATTTTAACTGAATGTCTCATTCAGTTTATTGCTTGTGACACTCGGATATGGTAGCACCACAGTAGCACATTACTAGGACATTGCCCATTGTTTGACCTTCCAAGGATTTGCCGACTTCCAAGTTTCCTACAAACGAGGATGTTTTGAGATGTTTTTTGATGAGAGATTTAAGCAGCTTCAACGGTTGGATACACCACAGTTAACTTCTCGATTATAGCGAGTTCAGTTGCACAAGAAATCAAGAACCTATTTGACTTAGCGTCTATGCAAATGTGTCTTTGACCAGAATACAACTAATGGTTTAAACTTATCACAAAGTCTACTACAATTTAAGGAAATCTTCTGTGAGAGACAAGCACGAAGCTGGAAAATTCTTCGAGTAGCATGCTGCAAATACTTAATAACACTGACTTGCTCACGCGAAAAAACCATTGATAGTTGTAAGTGCCCAATTTCTGCTAACTGTTCTTGCGAGAAATCAAAGAAAATTCCACTCTTAAAATTGAAATTTGACTATGACCAAAGAAATGAAAGAATTGGAAAATTGACCCAAAAAAGTCAGAAAAACTTGCAAGTTGGCTTCTTAGGAATGAAAAAGAACGTTCTCGCTTGGTCAGAACAATTACAAAGGCAGAGTCTTCAACTTCAAGTAAATGTGATGTTAGTGCTGGAGGGGACGATGTTAGGGAAGGTGAAATTCCCCAACAGAAGCAAAGCAGTGAACCTCAAACACCAAATAAAGGTGAAAAGCGTGTCCCTCATTATCGTCATTGTCAGACACCCATCGTTACAGAATAGTATTGGACTCACGGCAACAGCATTAGTGCGTGATCGGTTCGGAGTTTCTTTAAAGGTTAATGCCCGAAAACCGCAGGCCATTCGGAAACACAGCTCGCGCGGGCGATTGTTTCCGAATGGCCCAAGTTGAGGGCTTTAACCGACTGAATATCGCGCTCGATATAATATGGGCAGCGTATCCCTTCGCAATGTCATTGCCCATGCAACAATGTCTATCGCGCCGTTCTAAAAGGTCTATTGTAAAACATCTCTTAAAAATGTTTAGAGAAGTTTTTGAAAGGGGTTATTCGTCGTTAGGTTTTCGTTGCATGAACGGTGATGGGGCGTTTGGAATCGAGCAACAATGCATCAACAATGTCTGTTTACACCACGTCCCAAGAGTTTTGTCAAGTAGAGCAGTTTATGTGAAGGCAAACCAAGCAGTGCTACATTATTGTCTTCACATAATTTTTTTTAACGTTTTAACTTGTTGTGGCGAGTATTTTTTAACAAATGCAGGTCAGCATAGTGTTGTGTAAGAATAGCACACACGGAAAGTGTCTGTGCCTCGAGTGAAATGCGTTTAGAACGAGAATTCGTGAAAGCTTGCTTTTTAAACAGTGAAGATGGAATCACACTATGAAACAAACATGACTACAAGAATTTGATTTTTTCAGCTAGGTGAATAAGACTGCTACATACCTTAGTGAGTTGCCTAAAAATGTGTACAAATTGAGCCGAAATGATAAGGCGAAGCCACTTAAATATATTATGCTTAGCAAAATGGCTCAAAATGAGCAATGGAGTAAAAAGCACGGTAGAAAGCTTGTGAGGGCAAGCCAAGCAGTGCTACATAAAAATACAAACAACGTTTCGAAAATTATCAATTGTCGTCTTCAGGCTAGCAATAAAATTAAAGCATGGCAAAAGCCACTAAGTAAACCTATATTAAAAGCATAAAGCAGTCATTTAAAATGCTTTTCATCCCCTGCTACATTATTCATTATGAAAGTAGAGCAATAGCAGGGGACGTGCCTTTCAAGAACAAGACGAGGGGACGTAAAGAACTGCGAAAAAATTTTAGGCATGCAAATGCCCGCACTAATCGTAGTCCTATCGTATGCCTGTCAGTATAGTTTTATAGTTGGCTACAGATGGTGACGAAGATGTGCCTAAATCTACATAAACAAAAATATAAATTCGAAACCACTGTCAAGGACAGCAGCAGCACTACATCTACAACGATATTTCTTATTATTTCGTTGATACTTCAATGATTTATAAATTGCGAGCCAATAACTAAGTACTTATTGGCCCGCAGATTTCAACCTTTGCGTCTACCGGGTCAATCACTAGGAGATCGGGTCTTCAGATAGGGGGGGGGGGGGGGAATTGAGGCTTAATGGCGCGTCGACAACTTGGTCATTAGCACCAACCACAGTCACAGTGCAGTGGTCCGGGTTGCCACTACACCACACATTACAGAGATGTTATTCAAACCCCTAATCTAAATCTAGTCATACATCTGTACCTCCTGCAAAAATTGAAAAACACCGGACAGGAGGACAGACTTATCACCCAATTGACGCGCAATGTCATGCGGAAGATGGAAACGACGACGAACACCATC